>JBBFKN010000012.1:3116346-3126346 GCA_039654755.1 Calcarius lapponicus | reverse complement strand
TTTAATGTTAAGGTTAGGGTTAGGCTTAGGTTTAGGGTTAGGGTTAGGTTTATGGTTATGTTTAGGGTTAGGGTTGGGGTTAGGATTCGGGTTAGGTTTGCGGTTAGCGTTCGGGTTAGTGTTAGGTTAAGGTTTCAGCATAGGTTAAGGATTAGGGTTAGGGTTAGGGCTGGGGTTAGGTTAAGGTTAGGGTTAGGGTTAGAGTAAGGGTTAGGGTTAGGGTTAGGGTTAGGTTTCGGGTTAGGGTTAGGAATAGGATTAGGGTTAGGATTAGGTTTGGGGTTCGGTTAAGGTTTAAGGATAGGTTAAGTATTAGGGTAAGGGTTAGGGTCTGGCTTAGCATTTAATGTTAGTGTTATGGTTCGGCTTAGGTTTAGGGTTAGGGTTAGGGTTAGGTTTGGGGTTGGGGTTATGGTTAGGGTTGGGGTTAGGGTTAGGTTCAGGGCTGGGGTTAGGGTTAGGGTTAGGGTTTCGGTTAGGGTTAGGGTTAGGCATAGGGTAAGAGTTGGGTTTAGGGTAAGGTTTAGACATAGGGTAAGGATTAGGGTAAAGGTTACGCTCTGGGTTAGCATTTATGGTTAGAGTTAGGGTTAAGGTAAGGGTAAGGGTTAGGTTTAGCTTTAGGATTTGGGTTTGGTTTAGTTTTCTGCTTAGGGTTTGGATTGGGTTTAGCATAAGGGTTCGGCATAGGGTAAGGATTAGTGTAAGGGTTAGGGTCTGGGTTAGCATTACAGGTAAAGTTTAGGGTTAGCGTTAGGGTTAGGTTTAGAGGTTAGGGGTTAGGTTTAGGGTTGGGTTCTGGGTTAGGGTTACGGTTAGGGTTAGGGTTAGGTTTAGGGTTAGGGTTAGGGTTAGAGGAAAGGGGTAAGGTTAGGGTCAGGGTTTGGGTAGGGTTAGAGTTAGGGGTAGGGTTAGGGTTGGGGTTAGGGTAAGGTTTCAGGATAGGGTTAGGGTTAGGGTTAGGGTTTGGGTAAGGGCTACGGTAAGGGTTACAGTTAGGGTTAGGGTTAGGTTTAGGGTTAGGGTTTGGGTTAGGGGTTAGGGTTAGGGTTAGGGTTAGGATTAGCGTTAGGGTAAGGCCTACGGTTAGGGTTAGGGTTAGGTTTAGGGTTAGGGTTAGGGGTTAGGGTTAGTGTTTGGGTTAGAGTAAGGCTTAGGGTCAGGGTTAGGGTTAGGGTTAGGAGTAGGGTTGGGGTTTGGGTTGGGGTTAGGTTAAGGTTTCAGGATAGGGTTAGGGTTAGGGTTAGGGCTTGGGTTAGGTTTAGGGTAAGGGTTATGGTTATGGTTAGGGTTAGGGTTAGGGTTAGGGTTAGGGTAAGGCTTACGGTTAGGGTTAGGGGTTAGGGTTAGGATTAGGGTTAGGGTTTGGCTTAGAGTACGGGTTAGGTTCAGGGTTAGGATTAGGGTTAGGGGTAGGGTTAGGGTTAGGGTTAGGGTTAGGTTTAGGGTAAGGTTAGGGTTCGTGTTAGGTTTAGGGTTAGGCATAGGGTTAGGGTTAGGGTTTGGGATTAGGGTTAGGGTTAGGGTTAGGGTTAGGTTTGGGGTTGGGGTGATGGTTAGGGTTAGGGGTAGTGTGAGGGTTAGGGTTAGGGGTAGGGTTAGGGTTAGGGTTAGGGTTAGGGTAAGATTTGGGTTTAGGGTAAGATTTTGACATAGGGTTAGGTTTAAGGATAGGGTTAGGGTTAGGGTTAGGGTTAGAGGTTAGGGTTAGGGGTAGGGTTAGGGTTGGGGTTAGGGTAAGGTTTCAGGATAGGGTTAGGGTTAGGGTTAGGGTTTAGGTTAAGGTTAGGGTTATGGTCAGGGTTAGGGTTAGGGTTAGCGTTAGGGTTAGGGTTAGGGTTTGGGTTAGGTTAGGGTTTGGGTTAGGTTTAGGGTGAGGCATAGGGTTAGGGTTAGGGTATAGGGTTAGGGTTAGGCTTAGGGTTAGGGTTAGGGTTAGGTTTGGGGTTGGGGTTATGGTTATGGTTAGGGTTAGGGTTAGGCTTAGGGTTAGGGTTAGGGTTTGGGTTAGGGTTAGGGTTAGGGATAGGGTTGGGGTTAGGTTAAGGTTTCAGGATAGGGTTAGGGTAAGGGTTAGGGTTAGGGTTTACGGTTAGGGTTAGGGTTAGGGTTATAGTTAGGTTTAGGGTTAGGGTAAGTGTTAGGGTTAGGGTAAGGTGTCAGGATAGGGTTAGGTTTAGAGTTAGGGAACGGTTAGGGTTAGGGTTAGGGTTAGGGTTAGGCATATGGTAAGATTTGGGTTTAGAGTAAGGTTTAGACATAGGGTAAGGATTAGGGTAAAGGTTATGGTTAGGCTTAGGTTTAGGGTTAGGTTTAGGGTTAGAGTTTTGGGGTTAGGTTAGGCTTAGGGTTTGGGTTAGGTTAAGGTTAGGGTTAGGGTTAGAGTAAGGGTTAGGGTTAGGGTTAGGGTTAGGGTTAGGGTTAGGGTGAGGTTTAGGGTTAGGGTTAGGATTAGGATTAGGGTTAGGATTAGCTTTGGGGTTCGGTTAAGGTTTCAGGATAGGTTAAGTATTAGGGTAAGGGTTAGGGTCTGGCTTAGCGTTTAATGTTAAGGTTAGGGTTAGTCTTAGGTTTAGGGTTAGGGTTAGGGTTATGGTTATGTTTAGGGTTAGGGGTGGCGTTAGGGTTCGGGTTAGGTTTGGGGTTAGCGTTCGGGTTAGTGTTAGGTTAATGTTTCAGCATAGGTTAAGGATTAGGGTTAGGGTTAGGGTTGGGGTTAGGTTAAGGTTAGGGTTAGGGTTAGAGTAAGGGTTAGGGTTAGGGTTAGGGTTAGGGTTAGGGTTAGGGTTAGGGTTAGGGTTAGGGTTAGGGTTGGGGTTAGGGTTAGGTTCAGGGCTGGGGTTAGGGTTAGGGTTAGGGTTTCGGTTAGGGTTAGGGTTAGGCATATGGTAAGAGTTGGGTTTAGGGTAAGGTTTAGACATAGGGTAAGGATTAGGGTAAAGGTTACGCTCTGGGTTAGCATTTATGGTTAGAGTTAGGGTTAATGTAAGGGTAAGGGTTAGGTTTAGCTTTAGCGTTAGGTTTAGGATTTGGGTTTGGTTTAGTTTTCTGCTTAGGGTTTGGATTGGGTTTAGCGTAAGGGTTCGGGATAGGGTAAGGATTAGTGTAAGGGTTAGGGTCTGGGTTAGCATTACAGGTAAAGTTTAGAGTTAGCGTTAGGGTTAGAGGTTAGGGGTTAGGTTTAGGGTTTGGTTCTGGGTTAGGGTTACGGTTAGGGTTAGGGTTAGGTTTAGGATTAGGGTTAGGGTTAGAGGTAAGGGGTAAGGTTAGGGTCAGGGTTTGGGTTAGGGTTAGAGTTAGGGGTAGGGTTAGGGTTGGGGTTAGGGTAAGGTTTCAGGATAGGGTTAGGGTTAAGGTTAGGGTTTGGGTAAGGGCTACGGTAAGGGTTACAGTTAGGGTTAGGGTTAGGGTTAGGGTTAGGGTTAGGGTAAGGCCTATGGTTAAGGTTAGGGTTGGGTTTAGGGTTAGGGTTAGGGGTTAGGGTTAGGGTTAGGGTTAGGGTTTGGGTTAGAGTAAGGCTTAGGGTCAGGGTTAGGGTTAGGGTTAGGGTTAGGAGTAGGGTTAGGGTTTGGGTTGGGGTTAGGGTTAGGGTTAGGGTTAGGGTTAGGGTTAGGGTTAGGTTAGGGTTAGGGTTAGAGTAAGGGTTAGGGTTAGGGTTAGGGTTAGGTTTAGGGTTAGGTTTAGGATTAGGATTAGGGTTAGGATTATTTTTGGGGTTCGGTTAAGGTTTCAGGATAGGTTAAGTATTAGGGTAAGGGTTAGGGTCTGGCTTAGCATTTAATGTTAGTGTTATTGTTCGGCTTAGGTTTAGGGTTAGGGTTAGGGTTAGGGTTAGGGTTAGGGTTAGGGTTAGGGTTGGGGTTAGGGTTTGGGTCAGTGTTAGGTAAAGGTTTCAGCATAGGTTAAGGATTAGGGTTAGTGTTGGGGTTAGGTAAAGGTTAGGGTTAGGGTTAGGGTAGGGTTAGGGTTAGGGTTTGGGTTACAGTTAGGATTAGGGTTAGGATTAGGTTTGTGGTTCGGTTAAGGTTTCAGGATAGGTTAAGGATTAGCGTCAGGGTTAGGGTTAATGTTGGGGTTAGGTTAAGGTTAGGGTTAGGGTTAGAGTAAGGGTTAGGGTTAGGTTAAGGTTTCAGGATAGGTTAAGGGTTAGGGTAAGGGTTAGGGTCTGGCTTAGCATTTATGGTTAGGGTTAGGTTTAAGGTAAGGGTGAGGGTTAGGTTTAGCTTTAGCGTTAGGTTTAGGATTAGGGTTTGGTTTAGTTTTATGCTTAGGGTTTTGATTGGGTTTAGCGTAAGGGTTCGGGATAGGGAAAGGATTAGTGTAAGGGTTAGGGTCTGGGTTGGCATTATATGTACGGGTTAGGGTTAGGGTTAGGGTTAGGGTTAGGGTTCAGGTTAGGGTTAGGGTTAGGGTTAGGGTTAGGGTTAGGGTTATGATTAGAGGTTAGGGGTTGGGGTAAGGGTTAGGGTCTGTCTTAGCATTAAAATTAGAATTAGGGTTTGGGGTTAGGGGTTGAGGTTAGAGTTAGGGTTAGGGGTTAAGGTTAGCGTTAGGGTTAGGATTAGGAATTGGTTTAGGTTTAGGGGTAGGATTGGTTTAGCGTAAGGGTTCGGGATAGAGTAAGGATTAGTGTAAGGGTTAGGGTCAGGGTTAGCATTACAAGTAAAGTTTAGAGTTAGCGTTAGGGTTACGGTTAGTGGTTAGGGGTTAGGTTTAGGTTTGGGTTCTGTGTGAGGGTTATGGTTAGGGCTGGGGTTAGGTTTAGGGTTAGGGTTAAGGTTAGAGGTTTGGGGTTAGGTTAGGGTTTGGGTTAGGGTTAGGGTTAGGTTTAGGTTTAGGTTTGGGGTTAGGGAAAGGTTTCAGGATATGGTTAGGGTTGGGGTTAGGGTTAGGGGTAGGGTTAGGGTTAGGGTTAGGGTTGGGGTTAGGGTTTACGGTTAGGGTTAGGGTTAGGGTTAGGGTTAGTGTTAGGGTTAGGGTTAGGGCTGGGGTTAGGGTTAGGGTTAGGGTTAGGGTCAGGGTTAGGGTTAGGGTTAGGGTTAGGGCTGGGGTTAGGTTTAGGGTTAGGGTTAGGGTTAGAGTTATCGCATAGTTTGAGGATATGGTTAGCGTTAGTGTTAGGGTTAGGTTTAGGGTTAGGCATAGGGTAAGAGTTGGGTTTAGGGTAAGGTTTAGATATAGGGTAAGGGTTAGGGTAAATCTTACGGTCTGGGTTCGCATTTATGGTTAGGGTTAGGGTTATGGTAAGGGTAACGTTTAGGTTTAGCTTTAGCGTTAGGTTTAGGATTAGGGTTTGGTTTAGGTTTATGCTTAGGGTTTGGATTGGGTTTAGCGTAAGGGTTCGGGATAGGGTAAGGATTAGTGTAAGGGTTAGGGTCTGGGTTAGCATTATACGTATAGGTTAATGTTAGGGTTCGGTTTAGGGTTAGCGTTAGGGTTAGGATTAGAGGTTAGGGGTTAGGGTCAGGGTTAGGGTTAGGGTTAGGGTTAGGGTTAGGGTTAGGGTAAGGGTTAGGGTTAGGGTTAGGGGTAGGGTTAGGGTTAGGGTTAGGGTTAGTTTTAGGCATAGGGTACGAGTTGGGTTTAGGGTAAGATTTAACATAGGGTAAGGATTAGGGTTAGAGCTAGGGTTAGGGTTAGGATTAGGATTTGGGTTGAGGTTCGATTAAAGTTTCAGGATAGGTTAAGGATTCGGGTAAGGGTTAGGGTCTGGCTTAGCATTTATTTTTAGGGTTAGCGTTAGGCTTAGGTTCAGGTTTAGGCTTATGGTAAGAGTTGGGTTTAGGGTAAAGTTTAGACATAGGGTAAGCATGAGGGTAAAGGTTAGGGTTAGGGTTAGGGTTAGAGTTAGGGTTCTGGTTAGGGTTAGGTTTAGGCATAGGGTAAGATTTGGGTTTAGGGTAAGATTTAGACATAGGGTCAGGATTAGGGTTAGAGTTAGGGTTAGGGTTAGGGTTAGGGTTAGGATTTGGGTTGGGGTTAGGGTTAGGATTTGGGTTGAGGTTAGATTAAGGTTTCAGGATAGGTTAAGGCTTCGGGTAAGGGTTAGGGTCTGGCTTAGCATTTAATATTAGGGTTAGGGTTAGGCTTAGGTTCAGGTTTAGGCTTATGGTAAGAGTTGGGTTTAGGGTAAGGTTTAGACATAGGGTAAGCATGAGGGTAAAGGTTAGGGTTAGGGTTAGGGTTAGGGTTAGGGTAAAGGTTAGGGTTAGGTTTAGGGTTAAGGTTAGGGTTAGGGTTAGGGTTAGGGTTATGGTTAGGGTTAGGATAAGATTTAGACATAGGTTAAGGAATAGGGTACGGGTTACAGTCTCAGGTAGCATTTAAGTTTAGGGTTAGAGTAAGAGTTAGGGTTAGGGTTAGGGTTAGGGTTAGGGTTAGGGTTAGGGTTAGGGTTAGGGTTGGGGTTAGGGTTTGGGTCAGTGTTAGGTAAAGGTTTCAGCATAGGTTAAGGATTAGGGTTAGTGTTGGGGTTAGGTAAAGGTTAGGGTTAGGGTTAGGGTAGGGTTAGGGTTAGGGTTAGGGTTTGGGTTACAGTTAGGATTAGGGTTAGGATTAGGTTTGTGGTTCGGTTAAGGTTTCAGGATAGGTTAAGGATTAGCGTCAGGGTTAGGGTTAATGTTGGGGTTAGGTTAAGGTTAGGGTTAGGGTTAGAGTAAGGGTTAGGGTTAGGTTAAGGTTTCAGGATAGGTTAAGGGTTAGGGTAAGGGTTAGGGTCTGGCTTAGCATTTATGGTTAGGGTTAGGGTTAAGGTAAGGGTGAGGGTTAGGTTTAGCTTTAGCGTTAGGTTTAGGATTAGGGTTTGGTTTAGTTTTATGCTTAGGGTTTTGATTGGGTTTAGCGTAAGGGTTCGGGATAGGGAAAGGATTAGTGTAAGGGTTAGGGTCTGGGTTGGCATTATATGTACGGGTTAGGGTTAGGGTTAGGGTTAGGGTTAGGGTTCAGGTTAGGGTTAGGGTTAGGGTTAGGGTTAGGGTTAGGGTTATGATTAGAGGTTAGGGGTTGGGGTAAGGGTTAGGGTCTGTCTTAGCATTAAAATTAGAATTAGGGTTTGGGGTTAGGGGTTGAGGTTAGAGTTAGGGTTAGGGGTTAAGGTTAGCGTTAGGGTTAGGATTAGGAATTGGTTTAGGTTTAGGGGTAGGATTGGTTTAGCGTAAGGGTTCGGGATAGAGTAAGGATTAGTGTAAGGGTTAGGGTCAGGGTTAGCATTACAAGTAAAGTTTAGAGTTAGCGTTAGGGTTACGGTTAGTGGTTAGGGGTTAGGTTTAGGTTTGGGTTCTGTGTGAGGGTTATGGTTAGGGCTGGGGTTAGGTTTAGGGTTAGGGTTAAGGTTAGAGGTTTGGGGTTAGGTTAGGGTTTGGGTTAGGGTTAGGGTTAGGTTTAGGTTTAGGTTTGGGGTTAGGGAAAGGTTTCAGGATATGGTTAGGGTTGGGGTTAGGGTTAGGGGTAGGGTTAGGGTTAGGGTTAGGGCTGGGGTTAGGGTTAGGGTTAGGGTTAGGGCTGGGGTTAGGGTTAGGGTTAGGGTTAGGGTCAGGGTTAGGGTTAGGGTTAGGGTTAGGGCTGGGGTTAGGTTTAGGGTTAGGGTTAGGGTTAGAGTTATCGCATAGTTTGAGGATATGGTTAGCGTTAGTGTTAGGGTTAGGTTTAGGGTTAGGCATAGGGTAAGAGTTGGGTTTAGGGTAAGGTTTAGATATAGGGTAAGGGTTAGGGTAAATCTTACGGTCTGGGTTCGCATTTATGGTTAGGGTTAGGGTTATGGTAAGGGTAACGTTTAGGTTTAGCTTTAGCGTTAGGTTTAGGATTAGGGTTTGGTTTAGGTTTATGCTTAGGGTTTGGATTGGGTTTAGCGTAAGGGTTCGGGATAGGGTAAGGATTAGTGTAAGGGTTAGGGTCTGGGTTAGCATTATACGTATAGGTTAATGTTAGGGTTCGGTTTAGGGTTAGCGTTAGGGTTAGGATTAGAGGTTAGGGGTTAGGGTCAGGGTTAGGGTTAGGGTTAGGGTTAGGGTTAGGGTTAGGGTAAGGGTTAGGGTTAGGGTTAGGGGTAGGGTTAGGGTTAGGGTTAGGGTTAGTTTTAGGCATAGGGTACGAGTTGGGTTTAGGGTAAGATTTAACATAGGGTAAGGATTAGGGTTAGAGCTAGGGTTAGGGTTAGGATTAGGATTTGGGTTGAGGTTCGATTAAAGTTTCAGGATAGGTTAAGGATTCGGGTAAGGGTTAGGGTCTGGCTTAGCATTTATTTTTAGGGTTAGCGTTAGGCTTAGGTTCAGGTTTAGGCTTATGGTAAGAGTTGGGTTTAGGGTAAAGTTTAGACATAGGGTAAGCATGAGGGTAAAGGTTAGGGTTAGGGTTAGGGTTAGGGTTAGGGTTCTGGTTAGGGTTAGGTTTAGGCATAGGGTAAGATTTGGGTTTAGGGTAAGATTTAGACATAGGGTCAGGATTAGGGTTAGAGTTAGGGTTAGGGTTAGGGTTAGGGTTAGGATTTGGGTTGGGGTTAGGGTTAGGATTTGGGTTGAGGTTAGATTAAGGTTTCAGGATAGGTTAAGGCTTCGGGTAAGGGTTAGGGTCTGGCTTAGCATTTAATATTAGGGTTAGGGTTAGGCTTAGGTTCAGGTTTAGGCTTATGGTAAGAGTTGGGTTTAGGGTAAGGTTTAGACATAGGGTAAGCATGAGGGTAAAGGTTAGGGTTAGGGTTAGGGTTAGGGTTAGGGTAAAGGTTAGGGTTAGGTTTAGGGTTAAGGTTAGGGTTAGGGTTAGGGTTAGGGTTATGGTTAGGGTTAGGATAAGATTTAGACATAGGTTAAGGAATAGGGTACGGGTTACAGTCTCAGGTAGCATTTAAGTTTAGGGTTAGAGTAAGAGTTAGGGTTAGGGTTAGGGTTAGGGTTAGGGTTAGGGTTAGGGTTAGGGTTAGGGTTAGGGTTAGGGTTGGGGTTAGGGTTTGGGTCAGTGTTAGGTAAAGGTTTCAGCATAGGTTAAGGATTAGGGTTAGTGTTGGGGTTAGGTAAAGGTTAGGGTTAGGGTTAGGGTAGGGTTAGGGTTAGGGTTAGGGTTTGGGTTACAGTTAGGATTAGGGTTAGGATTAGGTTTGTGGTTCGGTTAAGGTTTCAGGATAGGTTAAGGATTAGCGTCAGGGTTAGGGTTAATGTTGGGGTTAGGTTAAGGTTAGGGTTAGGGTTAGAGTAAGGGTTAGGGTTAGGTTAAGGTTTCAGGATAGGTTAAGGGTTAGGGTAAGGGTTAGGGTCTGGCTTAGCATTTATGGTTAGGGTTAGGGTTAAGGTAAGGGTGAGGGTTAGGTTTAGCTTTAGCGTTAGGTTTAGGATTAGGGTTTGGTTTAGTTTTATGCTTAGGGTTTTGATTGGGTTTAGCGTAAGGGTTCGGGATAGGGAAAGGATTAGTGTAAGGGTTAGGGTCTGGGTTGGCATTATATGTACGGGTTAGGGTTAGGGTTAGGGTTAGGGTTAGGGTTCAGGTTAGGGTTAGGGTTAGGGTTAGGGTTAGGGTTAGGGTTATGATTAGAGGTTAGGGGTTGGGGTAAGGGTTAGGGTCTGTCTTAGCATTAAAATTAGAATTAGGGTTTGGGGTTAGGGGTTGAGGTTAGAGTTAGGGTTAGGGGTTAAGGTTAGCGTTAGGGTTAGGATTAGGAATTGGTTTAGGTTTAGGGGTAGGATTGGTTTAGCGTAAGGGTTCGGGATAGAGTAAGGATTAGTGTAAGGGTTAGGGTCAGGGTTAGCATTACAAGTAAAGTTTAGAGTTAGCGTTAGGGTTACGGTTAGTGGTTAGGGGTTAGGTTTAGGTTTGGGTTCTGTGTGAGGGTTATGGTTAGGGCTGGGGTTAGGTTTAGGGTTAGGGTTAAGGTTAGAGGTTTGGGGTTAGGTTAGGGTTTGGGTTAGGGTTAGGGTTAGGTTTAGGTTTAGGTTTGGGGTTAGGGAAAGGTTTCAGGATATGGTTAGGGTTGGGGTTAGGGTTAGGGGTAGGGTTAGGGTTAGGGTTAGGGCTG
>JBBFKN010000012.1:2973846-3108846 GCA_039654755.1 Calcarius lapponicus | reverse complement strand
AGGGTCTGGGTTAGCATGAAAATTAGAATTTGGTTTAGGGGTTAGGGGTTGAGGTTAGAGTTAGGGTTAGGGGTAAAAGTTAGGGTTAGGGTTAGGGTTAGGGTTAGGGTTAGGATTGGTTTAGCGTAAGGGTTCGGGATAGAGTCGGGTTAGGGTTATGGTTAGGGTTAAGGTTAGGGTTAGGGTTAGGGTTAGGGTTAGGGTTATGGTTTACGGTTAGGGTTAGGGTTAGGGTTAGCCTTAGTGTTAGGGTTAGGGTAAGGGCTGGGGTTAGGGTTACGGTTAAGGGTAGGGTGAGGGTTAGGGTTAGGGTAAGGTTTCAGGATAGGGTTAGGGTTAGGGTTAGCGTTAGGGTAAAGTTTCAGGATAGGGTTAGGGTTAGGGTTAGGGTTAGGCATAGGGTATAAGTTGGGTTTAGAGTAAGGGTTAGACTTCAGGTAAGGATTAGGGTAAATGTAAGGGTTAGGGTTAGGGTTTGGTTTAGGGTTAGGCATAGGGTAAGCGTTGGGTTAAGGTTTAGGGTTAGGGTTAGGGTTAGGGTTAGGGCTAGGGTTAGGATTAGAGGTTAGGGGTTTGGGTAAGGGTCAGGGTCTGGGTTAGCATTAAAATTAGAATCAGGGTTAGGGGTTAGGGGTTGAGGTTAGAGTTAGGGTTGGGGGTTAAGGTTAGCGTTAGGGTTAGGATTAGGATTTGGTTTAGGTTTAGGCTTAGGGGTAGGATTGGTTTAGCGTGAGGGTTCGGGATAGAGTAAGGATTAGTGTAAGGGTTAGGGTCTGGGTTAGCATTACAGGTAAAGTTTAGGGTTAGCGTTATGGTTAGGGTTAGAGGTTAGGGGTTAGGTTTAGGGTTGGGTTCTGGGTTAGGGTTATGGTTAGGGTTAGGGTTAGGTTTAGGGTTAGGGGTAGAGTTTATGGGTTAGGTTAGGGTTAAGGTTAGGGTTAGGGTTAGGTTTAAGGTTAGGATTAGGGTTAGGGTTAGGGTTAGGGTTTGGGTTAGGGTTAGGGTTAGGGATAGGTTTGGGGTTAGGTTAAGGTTTCAGGATAGGGTTAGGGTAAGGGTTAGGGTTAGGGTTAGGGTTTATGGTTAGGGTTAGTGTTAGGGTTAGAGTCAGGTTTAGGGTTAGGGTTAGGGTTACGTTTAGGGTTAGGGTTAGGGTTAGGCATAGGGTAGGATTTGGGTTTAGAGTAGGGTTTAGACATAGGGTAAGGATTAGGGTAAATGTTAGGGTTAGGCTTAGGTTTAGGGTTAGGGTTAGATATTTGGGGTTAGGTTAGGCTTAGGGTTTGTGTTAGGGTTAGGGTTAGGGTTAGGGTTAGGGTTAGTGTTTGGGTTAGGGTAAGGGTTAGGGTTAGGGTTAAGATTAGGGTTGGGGATCGGTTAAGGTTTCATGATAGGTTAAGGATTAGGGTTAGGGTTAGGGTTAAGTTTAGGGTTAGGGTTAGGGTTAGGGTTAGGTTTAGGGTTAGGGTTAGGGTAAGGGTTAGGGTGTGGGCTAGTATTAGGGTTAGGGTGAGGGTTAGGGTTAGGGTTAGGGTCAGGCATAGGGTAAGAGTTGGGTTTAGGGTAAGGTTTAGACATAGGGTAGAGATTAGGGTAGAGGTTAGGGTTTGAGTTAGCTTTTATGGTTAGGGTTAGGTTTAAGGTAAGGGTAAGGTTTAGGTTTAGCGTTAGCGTTAGGTTTAGGATTAGGGTTTGGTTTAGGTTTATGGTTAGGGTTTGCATTGGGTTTAGCGTAAGGGTTTGGGATAGGGTAAGGATTAGTGTAAGCGTTAGGGCCTGGGTTAGCATTACAGGTAAAGTTTAGCGTTAGGGTTAGGGTTAGTGTTAGGTTTAGGGTTAAGGTTAGGATTAGGGTTGGGGTTAGGTTAATGTTTCAGGATAGGTTAAGGATTAGGGTAAGGGTTAGGGGCTTGCTTAGCATTTAATGTTAGGGTTCGGCTTAGGGTTAGGGTTAGGGTTAGGGTTCGGTTAGGTTTTGGGTTAGGTTTAGGTTAAGGTTTCAGCATAGGTTAAGGATTACGGTTAGTATTAGGGTTAGTGTTGGGGTTAGGTTAAGGTTAGGGTTAGGGTTAGAGTAAGGGTTAAGGTTAGGGTTAGGGTTAGGGTTAGGTTCAGGGTTGGGGTTAGGTTAAGGTTTCAGGATAGGTTAAGGGTTAGGGTAAGGGTTAGGGTCTGGCTTAGTTTTTAATGTTAGGGTTAGGGTTAGGTTTAGGGTTAGGATTAGCGTTAGGGTTAGGGTTAGTGGTTAGGGTTATTGTTAGGGTAAGGGTTAGGGTTAGGGTTAGGGTTAAGGTTAGGGTTAGGGTTAGAGTTAGGGTTAGGGTTAGGGTTGGGGTTTGGGTTTACGGTTAAGGTTAGGGTTAGGGTTTGGGTTAGGCTTAGGGTTAGGGCTGGGGTTAGGGTTACGGTTAGGGTTAGGTTTAGGGTTAGGGTTAGGTTAAGGTTTCAGGATAGGTTAAGCATTAGGGTTAGGGTTAGGGTTAGGGTTGGGTTTAGGTTAATGTTAGGGTTAGGATTAGAGTAAGGGTTAGGGTTAGGGTTAGGGTTAGGGTTAGGGTTAGGTTTAGGGTTAGGGTTAGGGTTAGGGTTAGGTTAAGGTTTCAGGATAGGTTAAGGATTAGGGTTAGGGTTAGGGTTAGGGTTAGGGTTACGTTAAGGTTAGGGTTAGGGTTAGAGTAAGGGTTAGGGGTATGGTTAGTATTAGGGTAAGGGTTAGGGTTAGGGTTAAGGTTTCAGGATAGGTTAAGTTTTATGGTAAGGGTTAGGGTCTGGCTTAGCATTTAATGTTAGTGTTAGGGTTAGGTTTAGGGTTTGGTTTAGGCATAGGGTAAGAGTTGGGTTTAGGGTAAGGTTTAGACATAGGGTAAGGATTAGGGTAAAGGTTACGGTCTGGGTGAGCATTTATGGTTAGGGTTAGGGTTAAGGTAAGGGAAAGGGTTAGGTTTAGCTTTAGCGTTAGGTTTAGGATTAGGGTTTGATTTAGGTTTATGCTTAGGGTTTGGATTGGGTTTACCATAAGGGTTCGGGATAGGGTAAGGATTAGTGTAAGTGTTAGGGCCTGGGTTAGCATTATATGTATAGGTTAGTGTTAGGGTTAGGGTTAGGGTTCAGGTTAGGGTTAGGGTTAGGGTTAGGGTTACGATTAGAAGTTAGGGTTAGGGTAAGGGTTAGGGTCTGGGTTAGCATTACAGGTAAAGTTTAGGGTTAGCGTTAGGGTTAGGGTTAGAGGTTAGGGGTTACGTTTAGGGTTGGGTTCTATGTGAGGGTTATGGTTAGGGTTAGGGTTACGTTTAGGTTTAGAGCTAGGGTTAGGGATAGGATTAGGGTTAGGGGTTAGGATAAGGGTTAGGGTTAGGGTTAGGGTTAGGGTTAGGGTTAGGGTTAGGTTACGGTTACGATTGGAGGTTAGGGATTAGGGTAAGGGTTATGGTCTGTGTTAGCATTAAAATTAGAATTAGGGTTAGGGGTTTGGGGTTGAGGTTAGAGTTACAGTTAGGGGTTAAGGTTAGCGTTAGGGTTAGGTTTAGGATTTGGTTTATGTTTAGGCTTAGGCGTAGGTTTGTTTTAGCGTATGGGTTCGGTATAGAGTAAGGATTAGGCTAAGGGTTAGGGTCTTGGTAGCATTACAGGTAAAGTTTTGGTATGCGTTAGGGTTAGGGTTAGAGGTTAGGGGTTAGGTTTAGGGTTGGGTTCTGGGTTAGGGTTATGGTTAGGCTTAGGGTTAGGTTTAGGGTTAGGCATAGGGTTAGAGGTTTGGGGTTAGGATAGGGTTTGGTTTAGGGTAAGGTTTAGGGTTGGGGTTAGGGTAAGGTTTTAGGATAGGGTTAGGGTTGGGGTCAGGGTTAGGGCCAGGGTTAGGGTTAGGGTTAGGGTTTGGGTTAGGGTTTGGGTTAGGGTTCACGGTTAGGGTTAGGGTTAGTGTAAGGGTTAGGGTTAGGGCTGGGGTTAGGGTTAGGGTTAGTGTTAGGGTTAGGGTTTACGGTTAGGGTTAGGGTTAGGTTTTGGGTTAGCGTTAGGGTTAGGGCTGGGTTAGGGTTAGGGTCAGGGTTCGGGTTAGAGTTAGTGTAAGGTTTCAGGAAAGGGTTAGGGTTAGGGTTCGGGTTAGGGTTAGGGTTAGGCATAGGGTAAGAGTTGGGTTTAGAGTAAGGTTTAGACATAGGGTAAGTATTACTGTAAAGCTTACGGTTTGGGTTAGCATTTAAGGTTAGGGTTAGGGTTAGGTTTAGGAGTTGGCATAGGGTAAGAGTTGGGTTTAGGGTAAGGTTTAGACATAGGGTAAGGATTAGGGTAGAGGTTACTGTTTGGGTTAGCATTTAAGGTTAGGGTTAGGTTTAAGGTAAGGGTAAGGGTTAGGTTTAGCGTTAGCGTTAGGTTTAGAATTAGGGTTTGGTTTAGGTTTATGGTTAGGGTTTGGATTGGGTTTAGCGTAAGGGTTCGGGATAGGGTAAGGATTAGTGTAAGGGTTAGGGTGAGGGTTAACATGACAGGTAAAATTTAGGGTTAGGGTTAGGGTTAGGGTTAGGGTTAGAGTAAGGGTTAGGATTAGGTTTGGGGTTAGGTTAAGGTTTCAGGATAGGTTAGGGATTAGGCTAAGGGTTAGGGTCTGGCTTAGCATTTAATGTTAGGGTTAGGGTTAGGGTTTGGTTTAGGCATAGGGTAAGAGTTGGGTTTAGCGTAAGGTTTAGACATAGGATAAGGATTAGGGTAAAGGTTATGGTCTGGGTTAGCATTTATGGTTAGGGTTAGGGTTAAGGTAAGGGTAAGGGTTAGGTTTAGCTTTAGCGTAAGGTTTAGGATTAGGGTTTGGTTTAGGTTTATGCTTAGGGTTTGGATTGGGTTTAGCATAAGGGTTTGGGTTAGGGTAAGGATTAGTGTAAGGGTTAGGGTCTGGGTTAGCATTATACATATAGGTTAGGGTTAGGTTTAGGGTTAGTGTTAGGGTTATGATTAGAGGTTAGGGGTTAGGGTAAGGGTTAGGGTTAGGGTTAGGGTTAGGGCAAGGGTTAGGGTTAGGGTTAGGGTTAGGGTTTGGGTTAGGGTTACGGTTAGGGTTAAGGTTAGGGTTCTGGTTAGGGTTAGGGTTAGGCATAGGTTAAGAGCTGGGTTTAGGTTAAGATTTAGACATAGGGTAAGGATTAGGGTTAGAGTTAGGGTTAGGGTTAGGGTTAGGATTAGGGTTGAGGTTAGATTAAGGTTTCAGGATAGGTTAATGATTAGGGTAAGGTTTAGGGTCTGGCTTAGCATTTAATGTTAGGGTTAGGGTTAGGGTTAGGTTTAGGGTTAGGCATAGGGTAAGAGTTGGGTTTAGGGTAAGGTTTAGACATTAGGTAAGAATTAGGGTAGAGGTTACGGTTTGGGTTAGCATTTATGGTTAGGGTTAGGTTTAAGGTAAGGGTATGGGTTAGGTTTAGCGTTAGCGTTAGGTTTAGGATTAGGGTTTGGTTTAGGTTTATGCTTAGGGTTTGGATTGGGTTTAGCGTAAGGGTTCGGGATAGGGTAAGGATTAGTGTAAGGGATTGGGTAAGGGTTAGCATGACAGGTAAAGTTTAGGGTTAGGGTTAGGGTTAGGGTTAGGGTTAGGATTAGGGTTAGGGTTAGGGTTAGGTTTAGGGTTAGGGTTTGGGTTAGGATTACAGTTAGGGTTAGGGTTAGGGTTAGGGTTAGGGTCAGGCATAGGGTAAGTGTTGGGTTTAGGGTAAGGTTTAGACATAGGGTAAAGATTAGGGTAGAGGTTACGGTTTGAGTTAGCATTTAAAGTTAGGGTTAGGTTTAAGTTAAGGGTAAGGTTTAGGTTTAGCGTTAGCGTTAGGTTTAGGATTAGGGTTTGGTTTAGGTTTATGCTTAGGGTTTGGATTGGGTTTAGCGTAAGTGTTCGGGATAGGGTAAGGATTAGTGTAAGGGTTAGGGTCTGGGTTAGCATTGTACGTATAGTTTAGGGTTAGAGTTAGGGTTAGGGTTAGGGTTAGGGTTAGGGTTAGGGTTAGGATTAGAGGTTAGGGGTTAGGGTAAGGGTTTGGGTTAGGCATAGGGTAAGAGTTGGGTTTAGGGTTAGTTTTAGACATAGGGTAAGGATTTGGGTAAAGGTTACCGTCTGGGTTAGGGTTAGGGTTAGGGTTAGGGTCAGCGTTAGGGTTAGGATTAGGGTTGGGGTTAGGTTAATTTTTCAGGATAGGTTAAGGATTAGGGTAAGGGTTAGGGTCTGGCTTAGCACTTAATGTTAGGGTTAGGGCTAGGTTTAGGTTTAGGTTTAGGCTTAGGCATTGGGTAAGAGTTGGGTTTAGGTTAAGGTTGAGACATAGGGTAAGGATTAGGGTAACTGTTACGGTCTGGGTTAGCATTTATGGTTAGGGTTAGGGTTAAGGTAAGGGTAAGGGTTAGGTTTAGCTTTAGCGTTAGGTTTAGGATTAGGGTTTGGTTTAGGTTTATGCTTAGGGTTTGGATTGGGTTTAGCGTAAGGGTTCGGGATAGGGTAAGGATTAGTGTAAGGGTTAGGGACTGGGTTAGCATTATACGTATAGGTTAGGGTTAGGTTTAGGTTTGGGGTTAGGGTTAGGGTTAGGGTTAGGGTTAGGGTTAGGGTTAGGGTTACGATTAGAAGTTAGGGGTTAGGGTTAGGGTTAGGGTCTGGGTTAGCATTAAAATTAGAATTAGGGTTATATGTTAGGGGTTGATGTTAGGGTTAGGGTTAGGGGTTAGGGTTAGCGTTAGGGTTAGGATTAGGGTTTGGTTAAGGTTTAGGCTTAGGCTTGGGGTTAGGGTAAGGTTTACGGATAGGGTAAGGATTAGGTTAAGGGTTAGGGTCTAAGATAGCATTTAAGGTTAGGGTTAGGGTTTCGGTTAGGGGTAGGGTAAGGATAAGGGTTAGGGTTAGGGTTTGGGTTGGGGTTAGGTTTAGGTTTAGGCTTAGGGTAAGAGTTGGGTTTAGGGTAAGGTTTAGACATAGGGTAAGGATTAAGGTAAGGGTTACAGTCTGAGTTAGCATTTAAGGTTAGGGTTACGGTAAGGGTAAGGGTTAGGTTTAGTGTTAGCGTTAGGGTTAGGATTAGGGTTTGGTTTAGGTTTAGGCTTAGTGTTAGGATTGGTTTAGCGTAAGGGTTCGGGATAGGGTAAGGATTAGTTTAAGGGTTAGGGCCTGGGTTAGCATTACAGGTAAAGTTTAGGGTTAGGGTTAGCGTTAGTGTTAGGGTTAGAGGTTAGGGGTTAGGTTTAGGGTGGGGTTCTGGATTATGGTTAGGGTTAGGGTTAGGGTTAGGGTTAGGTTAAGGGTTTGGGTTAGGGTTAGGGTTAGAATTTAGGGGTTACGTTAGGGTTAGTGTTAGGGTTAGGGGTTAGGGGAAGGGTAAGGGTTAGGGTTAGGGTTAGGGTTAGGATTAGAGGTTAGGGGTTAGGGTAAGGGTTTGGGTTAGGCATAGGGTAAGAGTTGGGTTTAGGGTTAGTTTTAGACATAGGGTAAGGATTTGGGTAAAGGTTACCGTCTGGGTTAGGGTTAGGGTTAGGGTTAGGGTCAGCGTTAGGGTTAGGATTAGGGTTGGGGTTAGGTTAATGTTTCAGGATAGGTTAAGGATTAGGGTAAGGGTTAGGGTCTGGCTTAGCACTTAATGTTAGGGTTAGGGGTTAGGTTTAGGTTTAGGTTTAGGCATTGGGTAAGAGTTGGGTTTAGGTTAAGGTTTAGACATAGGGTAAGGATTAGGGTAACTGTTACGGTCTGGGTTAGCATTTATGATTAGGGTTAGGGTTAAGGTAAGGGTAAGGGTTAGGTTTAGCTTTAGCGTTAGGTTTAGGATTAGGGTTTGGTTTAGGTTTATCCTTAGGGTTTGGATTGGGTTTAGCGTAAGGGTTTGGGATAGGGTAAGGATTAGTGTAAGGGTTAGGGACTGGGTTAGCATTATACGTATAGGTTAGGGTTAGGTTTAGGTTTGGGGTTAGGGTTAGGGTTAGGGTTAGGGTTAGGGTAAGGGTTTGGTTTAGGGTTAGGGTTTGGGTTAGGATTAGGGTTAGGGTTAGGGTTAGGGTTAGGGTTAGGGTCAGGGATAGGGTAAGTGTTGGGTTTAGGTTAAGGTTTCTACATAGGGTAAAGATTAGGGTAGAGGTTACGCTTTGAGTTAGCATTTAAGGTTAGGGTTAGGTTTAAGTTAAGGGTAAGGTTTAGGTTTAGCGTTAGTGTTAGGTTTAGGATTAGTGTTTGGTTTAGGTTTATGCTTAGGGTTTGGATTGGGTTTAGCGTAAGTGTTCGGGATAGGGTAAGGATTAGTGTAAGGGTTAGGGTCTGGGTTAGCATTGTACGTATAGTTTAGGGTTAGAGTTAGGGTTAGGGTTAGGGTTAGGGTTAGGGTTAGGATTAGAGGTTAGGGGTTAGGGTAAGGGTTTGGGTTAGGCATAGGGTAAGAGTTGGGTTTAGGGTTAGTTTTAGACATAGGGTAAGGATTTGGGTAAAGGTTACCGTCTGGGTTAGGGTTAGGGTTAGGGTTAGGGTTAGGGTCAGCGTTAGGGTTAGGATTAGGGTTGGGGTTAGGTTAATGTTTCAGGATAGGTTAAGGATTAGGGTAAGGGTTAGGGTCTGGCTTAGCACTTGATGTTAGGGTTAGGGCTAGGTTTAGGTTTAGGTTTAGGCATTGGGTAAGAGTTGGGTTTAGGTTAAGGTTGAGACATAGGGTAAGGATTAGGGTAACTGTTACGGTCTGGGTTAGCATTTATGGTTAGGGTTAGGGTTAAGGTAAGGGTAAGGGTTAGGTTTAGCTTTAGCGTTAGGTTTAGGATTAGGGTTTGGTTTAGGTTTATGCTTAGGGTTTGGATTGGGTTTAGCGTAAGGGTTCGGGATAGCGTAAGGATTAGTGTAAGGGTTAGGGACTGGGTTAGCATTATACATATAGGTTAGGGTTAGGTTTAGTTTTGGGGTTAAGGTTAGGGTTAGGGTTAGGGTTACGATTAGAAGTTAGGGGTTAGGGTAAGGGTTAGGGTCTGGGTTAGCATTAAAATTAGAATTAGGGTTATATGTTAGGGGTTGATGTTAGGGTTAGGGTTAGGGGTTAGGGTTATCGTTAGGGTTAGGATTAGGGTTTGGTTAAGGTTTAGGCTTAGGCTTGGGGTTAGGGTAAGGTTTACGGATAGGGTAAGGATTAGGTTAAGGGTTAGGGTCTAAGATAGCATTTAAGGTTAGGGTTAGGGTTTCGGTTAGGGGTAGGGTAAGGATAAGGGTTAGGGTTAGGGTTTGGGTTGGGGTTAGGTTTAGGTTTAGGCTTAGGGTAAGAGTTGGGTTTAGGGTAAGGTTTAGACATAGGGTAAGGATTAAGGTAAGGGTTACAGTCTGAGTTAGCATTTAAGGTTAGGGTTACGGTAAGGGTAAGGGTTAGGTTTAGCGTTAGCGTTAGGGTTAGGATTAGGGTTTGGTTTAGGTTTAGGCTTAGTGTTAGGACTGGTTTAGCGTAAGGGTTCGGGATAGGGTAAGGATTAGTTTAAGGGTTAGGGTCTGGGTTAGCATTACAGGTAAAGTTTAGGGTTAGGGTTAGCGTTAGTGTTAGGGTTAGAGGTTAGGGGTTAGGTTTAGGGTGGGGTTCTGGATTATGGTTAGGGTTAGGGTTAGGGTTAGGTTAAGGGTTTGGGTTAGGGTTAGGGTTAGAATTTAGGGGTTACGTTAGGGTTAGTGTTAGGGTTAGGGGTTAGGGGAAGGGTAAGGGTTAGGGATAGGGTTAGGGTTAGGGTTCGGGGTAGGGTTAGGATTAGGGGTTAGGGTAAGGGTTAGGGTTAGGGATAGGGTTAGGGTTAGGGTTGGGGTTAGGTTTAGGGTTAGGTTTAGGGTTGTGGTTAGGGTAGTGTTTCAAGATAGGGTAAGTTTTCAGGATAGCTTAAGGATTACGGTAAGGGTTAGGGTTAGGGTTAGGGTAGGAGAAAGGCTTAGGGTTGCAGTTGGGGTTAGGGTTAGGGTTAGGGTCAGCGTTAGGTTTCGGGTTACGGTGTAAGGGTTAGGATTAGTGTTAGAGGTAGGGTTGGGGTTAGAGTGAGGTTTAGGGTTTGATTTAAGTTTTGGCTTGGGGTTAGGGTTGGAGTTAGGGTAAGGGTTCGGGATAGGGTAAGGGTTAGGGTCTGGTTTAGCATTAAAGGTTAGTATTAGGGTTAGGTTAGGGATTAGGTTAGGGTTAGGGTTAGCATTAGGTTTAGGGTATGACTAAGGCTTGGGGTTGGTGTTGAGGTTAGGATTAGGGTTAGGGTAAGTGTTTGGGTCTGGGTTAGCATTTAGGGTCAGGGTTTATGCTTAGGTGTCTTCTTCTTGATTGAGTTGATGAGTGATGCCAGGATAAAGGCTGGCTTGGCAGAAGATACAAATGGATGCTGTCCACCGGAAAAAAAAAAAAGCAAGAAAGAACAATGAAGTATTACGTTCCAAGCTCAGTGCTTGAGAGTGTCAATCAGGATACATCTACATCTCCAGGCACACTGCAGCTGCAAAAGGCATCCCAAAGAGAGCGCAAAACTGCCACAACATGGCTGTCTCCACCCCTTTTTCCTTGGGACCTTCCCTAACCCTAGGCTGATTTACCTGCCTAGGGTTAGGGTTAGGGTTGAGCCTAGGGTTAGGGTTTCTCAAACCAGGAAGCCCTGAGCTCCAGGCACACTGCAGCTGCAAAAGGCATCCCAAAGAGAGCGCAAAACTGCCACAACATGGCTGTCGCCACCCCTTTTTCCTTGGGACCTTACTTAACCCTAGGTGATTAACTTGCCTATGGAAAATGTTATTACTGAGCCTAGGGTTAGGGTTTCTTAAACGAGGAAGCCCTGAGCTCCAGGCACACTGCAGCTGCAAAAGGCATCCCAAAGAGAGCGCAAAACTCCCACAACATGGCTGTCTCCATCCCTTTTTCCTTGGGACCTTCCCTAACCCTAGGCTGATTTACCTGCCTATTGTTAGGGTTTGGGTTGAGCCTAGGGTTAGTGTTTCTCAAACCAGGAAGCCCTGAGCTCCAGGCACACTGCAGCTGCAAAAGGCATCCCAAAGAGAGTGCAAAACTGCCACAACATGGCTGTCTCCACCCCTTTTTCCTTGGGCCCTTCCCTAACCCTAGGCTGATTTACCTGCCTAAGGTTAGGGTTAGGATTGAGCCAAGGGTTAGGGTTTCTCAAACCAGGAAGCCCTGAGCTCCAGGCACACTGCAGCTGCAAAAGGCATCCCAAAGAGAGCGCAAAACTGCCACAACATGGCTGTCTTCATCCCTTTTTCCTTGGGACCTTCCCTAACCCTAGGCTGATTTACCTGCCTATTGTTAGGGTTTGGGTTGAGCCTAGGGTTAGGGTTTTTTAAACCAGGAAGCCCTGAGTTCCAGGCACACAGCAGCTGCAAAAGGCATCCCAAAGAGAGCGCAAAACTGCCACAACATGGCTGTCTCCACCCCTTTTTCCTTGGGACCTTCCCTAACCCTAGGCTGATTTACCTGCCTAGCGTAAGGGTTAGGGTTGAGCCTAGGGTTAGGGTTTCTCAAACCAGGAAGCCCTGAGCTCCAGGCACACTGCAGCTGCAAAAGGCATCCCAAAGAGAGCGCAAAACTGCCACAACATGGCTGTCTTCACCCCTTTTTCCTTGGGACATTACTTAACCCTAGGTGATTTACTTGCCTATGGAAAAGGTTATTACAGAGCCTAGGGTTAGGGTTTCTTAAACCAGGAAGCCCTGAGCTCCAGGCACACTGCGGCTGCAAAAGGCATCCCTAAGAGAGCGCAAAACTGCCACAACATGGCTGTCTCCACCCCTTTTTCCTTGGGACCTTCCCTAACCCTAGGCTGATTTACCTGCCTAGGGTTAGGGTTAGGGTTGAGCCTAGGGTTAGGGTTTCTCAAACCAGGAAGCCCTGAGCTCCAGGCACACTGCAGCTGCAAAAGGCATCCCAAAGAGAGCGCAAAACTGCCACAACATGGCTGTCTCCACCCCTTTTTCCTTGGGACCTTCCCTAACCCTAGGCTGATTTACCTGCCTATGGAAAAGGTTATTACTGAGCCTAGGGTTAGGGTTTCTTAAACCAGGAAGCCCTGAGTTCCAGGCACACTGCAGCTGCAAAAGGCATCCCAAAGAGAGCGCAAAACTGCCACAACATGGCTGTCTCCACCCATTTTTCCTTGGGACCTTACTTAACCCTAGGTGATTAACTTATTTATGGAAAATGTTATTACTGAGCCGAGGGTTAGGGTTTCTTAAACGAGGAAGCCCTGAGCTCCAGGCACACTGCAGCTGCAAAAGGCATCCCAAAGAGAGCGCAAAACTGCCACAACATGGCTGTCTCCATCCCTTTTTCCTTGGGACCTTCCCTAACCCTAGGCTGATTTACCTGCCTAGGGTTAGGGTTTGGGTTCAGCCTAGGGTTAGGGTTTCTTAAACCAGGAAGCCCTGAGCTCCAGGCACACAGCAGCTGCAAAAGGCATCCCAAAGAGAGCGCAAAACTGCCACAACATGGCTGTCTCCACCCCTTTTTCCTAGGGACCTTATCTAACCCTAGGCTGATTTACCAGCCTAGGGTTAGGGTTAGGGTTGAGCCTAGGGTTAGGGTTTCTTAAACCAGGAAGTCCTGAGCTCCAGGCACACTGCAGCTGCAAAAGGCATCCCAAAGAGAGCGCAAAACTGCCAAAACATGGCTGTCTCCACCCCTTTTTCCTTGGGACCTTACTTAACCCTAGGTGATTAACTTGTCTATGGAAAATGTTATTACTGAGCCTAGGGTTAGGGTTTCTTAAACGAGGAAGCCCTGAGCTCCAGGCACACTGCAGCTGCAAAAGGCATCCCAAAGAGAGTGCAAAACTGCCACAACATGGCTGTCTCCACCCCTTTTTCCTTGGGACCTTCCCTAACCCTAGGCTGATTTACCTGCCTATTGTTAGGGTTAGGGTTGAGCCTAGGGTTAGGGTTTTTTAAACCAGGAAGCCCTGAGCTCCAGGCACACTGCAGCTGCAAAAGGCATCCCAAAGAGAGCGCAAAACTGCCACAACATGGCTGTCTCCACCCCTTTTTCCTTGGGACCTTCCCTAACCCTAGGCTGATTTACCTGCCTAGGGTTAGGGATAGGGTTGAGCCTAGGGTTAGGGTTTTTTAAACCAGGAAGCCCTGAGCTCCAGGCACACTGCAGCTGCAAAAGGCATCCCAAAGAGAGCGCAAAACTGCCACAACATGGCTGTTTCCACCCCTTTTTCCTTGGGACCTTACTTAACCCTAGGTGATTACCTTGCCTATGGAAAATGTTATTACTGAGCCTAGGGTTAGGGTTTCTTAAACCAGGAAGCCCTGAGCTCCAGGCCCACTGCAGCTGCAAAAGGCATCCCAAAGAGAGCGCAAAACTGCCACAACATGGCTGTCTCCACCCCTTTTTCCTTGGGACCTTCCCTAACCCTCGGCTGATTTACCTGCCTAGGGTTAGGGTTAGGGTTGAGCCTAGGGTTAGGGTTTCTCAAACCAGGAAGCCCTGAGTTCCAGGCACACTGCAGCTGCAAAAGGCATCCCAAAGAGAGCGCAAAACTGCCACAACATGGCTGTCTCCACCCCTTTTTCCTTGGGACCTTCCCTAACCCTAGGCTGATTTACCTGCCCAGGGATAGGGTTAGGGTTGAGCCTAGGGTTAGGGTTTCTTAAACCAGGAAGCCCTGAGCTCCAGGCACACTGCAGCTGCAAAAGGCATCCCAAAGACAGCGCAACACTGCCACAACATGGCTGTCTCCACCCCTTTTTCCTTGGGACATTACTTAACCCTAGGCTGATTTACCTGCCTATGGAAACGGTTATTACAGAGCCTAGGGTTAGGGTTTCTTAAACCAGGAAGCCCTGAGCTCCAGGCACACTGCAGCTGCAAAAGGCATCCCAAAGAGAGCGCAAAACTGCCACAACATGGCTGTCTCCACCCCTTTTTCCTTGGGACCTTCCCTAACCCTAGGCTGATTTACCTGCCTAGGGTTAGGGTTAGGGTTGAGCCTAGGGTTAGGGTTTCTCAAACCAGGAAGGCCTGAGCTCCAGGCACACTGCAGCAGCAAAAGGCATCCCAAAGAGAGCGCAAAACTGCCACAACATGGCTGTCTCCACCCCTTCTTCCTTGGGACCTTCCCTAACCCTCGGCTGATTTACCTGCCTAGGGTTAGGGTTAGGGTTGAGCCTAGGGTTAGGGTTTCTCAAACCAGGAAGCCCTGAGCTCCAGGCACACTGCAGCTGCAAAAGGCATCCCAAAGAGAGCGCAAAACTGCCACAACATGGCTGTCTCCACCCCTTTTTCCTTGGGACCTTCCCTAACCCTAGGCTGATTTACCTGCCTAGGGTTAGGGTTTGGGCTGAGCCTAGGGTTAGGGTTTTTTAAACCAGGAAGCCCTGAGCTCCAGGCACACTGCAGCTGCAAAAGGCATCCCAAAGAGAGCGCAAAACTGCCACAATATGACTGTCTCCACCCCTTTTTCCTTGGGACCTTACTTAACCCTAGGTGATTAACTTGCCTATGGAAAAGGTTATTACTGAGCCTAGGGTTAGGGTTTCTTAAACGAGGAAGCCCTGAGCTCCAGGCACACTGCAGCTGCAAAAAGCATCCCAAAGAGAGCGCAAAACTGCCACAACATGGCTGTCTCCATCTTTTTTTCCTTGGGACCTTCCCTAACCCTAGGCTGATTTACCTGCCTAGGGTTAGGGTTAGGGTTGAGCCTAGGGTTAGGGTTTTTTAAACCAGGAAGCCCTGAGCTCCAGGCACACTGCAGCTGCAAAAGGCATCCCAAAGAGAGCGCAAAACTGCCACAACATGGCTGTTTCCACCCCTTTTTCCGTGGGACCTTACTTAACCCTAGGTGATTACCTTGCCTATGGAAAATGTTATTACTGAGCCTAGGGTTAGGGTTTCTTAAACCAGGAAGCCCTGAGCTCCAGGCCCACTGCAGCTGCAAAAGGCATCCCAAAGAGAGCGCAAAACTGCCACAACATGGCTGTCTCCACCCCTTTTTCCTTGGGACCTTCCCTAACCCTAGGCTGATTTACCTGCCTAGGGTTAGGGTTAGGGTTGAGCCTAGGGATAGGGATTCTCAAACCAGGAAGCCCTGAGTTCCAGGCACACTGCAGCTGCAAAAGGCATCCCAAAGAGAGCGCAAAACTGCCACAACATGGCTGTCTCCACCCCTTTTTCCTTGGGACCTTCCCTAACCCTAGGCTGATTTACCTGCCTATGGAAAAGGTTATTACTGAGCCTAGGGTTAGGGTTTCTTAAACGAGGAAGCCCTGAGCTCCAGGCACACTGCAGCTGCAAAAGGCATCCCAAAGAGAGCGCAAAACTGCCACAACATGGCTGTCTCCATCCCTTTTTCCTTGGGACCTTCCCTAACCCTAGGCTGATTTACCTGCCTAGGGTTAGGGTTAGGGTTGAGCCTAGGGATAGGGTTTCTCAAACCAGGAAGCCCTGAGCTCCAGGCACACTGCAGCTGCAAAAGGCATCCCAAAGAGAGCGCAAAACTGCCACAACATGGCTGTCTCCACCCCTTTTTCCTTGGGACCTTCCCTAACCCTAGGCTGATTTACCTGACTATGGAAAAGGTTATTACTGAGGCTAGGGATAGGGTTTCTTAAACCAGGAAGCCCTGAGCTCCAGGCACACTGCAGCTGCAAAAGGCATCCCAAAGAGAGCGCAAATATGCCACAACATGGCTGTCTCCATCCCTTTTTCCTTGGGACCTTCCCTAACCCTAGGCTGATTTACCTGCCTAGGGTTAGGGTTTGGGTTGAGCCTAGGGATCGGGTTTCTCAAACCAGGAAGTCCTGAGTTCCAGGCACACTGCAGCTGCAAAAGGCATCCCAAAGAGAGCGCAAAACTGCCACAACATGGCTGTCTCCACCCCTTCTTCCTTGGGACCTTCCCTAAACCTAGGCTGATTTACCTGCCTAGGGTTAGGGTTTGGGTTGAGCCTAGGGTTAGGGTTTCTCAAACCAGGAAGCCCTGAGCTCCAGGCACACTGCAGCTGCAAAAGGCATCCCAAAGAGAGCGCAAAACTGCCACAACATGGCTGTCTCCACCCCTTTTTCCTTGGGACCTTCCCTAACCCTAGGCTGATTTACCTGCCTAGGGTTAGGGTTAGGGTTGAGCCTAGGGTTAGGGTTTCTCAAACCAGGAAGCCCTGAGCTCCAGGCACACTGCAGCTGCAAAAGGCATCCCAAAGAGAGCGCAAAACTGCCACAACATGGCTGTCTCCACCCCTTTTTCCTTGGGACCTTCCCTAACCCTAGGCTGATTTACCTGCCTAGGGTTAGGGTTTGGGTTGAGCCTAGGGTTAGGGTTTCTCAAACCAGGAAGCCCTGAGTTCCAGGCACACTGCAGCTGCAAAAGGCATCCCAAAGAGAGCGCAAAACTGCCACGACATGGCTGTCTCCACCCCTTTTTCCTTGGGACCTTCCCTAACCCTAGGCTGATTTACCTTCCTAGGGTTAGGGTTAGGGTTGAGCCTAGGGTTAGGGTTTTTCAAACCAGGAAGCCCTGAGTTCCAGGCACACTGCAGCTGCAAAAGGCATCCCAAAGAGAGCGCAAAACTGCCACAACATGGCTGTCTCCACCCCTTTTTCCTTGGGACCTTCCCTAAACCTAGGCTGCTTTACCTGCCTAGGGTTAGGGTTAGGGTTGAGCCTAGGGTTAGGGTTTCTCAAACCAGGAAGCCCTGAGCTCCAGGCACACTGCAGCTGCAAAAGGCATCCCAAAGAGAGCGCAAAACTGCAACAACATGGCTGTCTCCACCCCTTTTTCCTTGGGACCTTCCCTAACCCTAGGCTGATTTACCTGCCTATTGTTAGGGTTAGGGTTGAGCCTAGGGTTAGGGTTTCTCAAACCAGGAAGCCCTGAGCTCCAGGCACACTGCAGCTGCAAAAGGCATCCCAAAGAGAGCGCAAAACTGCCACAACATGGCTGTTTCCACCCCTTTTTCCTTGGGACCTTACTTAACCCTAGGTGATTACCTTGCCTATTGAAAATGTTATTACTGAGCCTAGGGTTAGGGTTTCTTAAACCAGGAAGCCCTGAGCTCCAGGCACACTGCAGCTGCAAAAGGCATCCCAAAGAGAGCGCAAAACTGCCACAACATGGCTGTCTCCATCCCTTTTTCCTTGGGACCTTCCCTAACCCTAGGCTGATTTACCTGCCTAGGGTTAGGGTCGGGGTTGAGCCTAGGGTTAGGGTTTCTCAAACCAGGAAGCCCTGAGCTCCAGGCACACTGCAGCTGCAAAAGGCATCCCAAAGAGAGCGCAAAACTGCCACAACATGGCTGTCTCCACCCCTTTTTCCTTGGGACCTTCCCTAACCCTAGGCTGATTTACCTGCCTATGGAAAAGGTTATTACTGAGCCTAGGGTTAGGGTTTCTTAAACCAGGAAGCCCTGAGCTCCAGGCACACTGCAGCTGCAAAAGGCATCCCAAAGAGAGCGCAAAACTGCCACAACATGGCTGTCTCCACCCATTTTCCTTGGGACCTTCCCTAACCCTAGGCTGATTTACCTGCCTAGGGTTAGGGTTAGGGTTGAGCCTAGGGTTAGGGTTTTTTAAACGAGGAAGCCCTGAGGTCCAGGCACACTGCAGCTGCAAAAGGCATCCCAAAGAGAGCGCAAAACTGCCACAACATGGCTGTCTCCACCCCTTTTTCCTTGGGACCTTCCCTAACCCTAGGCTGATTTACCTGCCTAGGGTTAGGGTTAGGGTTGAGCCTAGGGTTAGCGTTTCTCAAACCAGGAAGGCCTGAGGTCCAGGCACACTGCAGCTGCAAAAGGCATCCCAAAGAGAGCGCAAAACTGCCACAACATGGCTGTCTCCACCCCTTTTTCCTTGGGACCTTCCCTAACCCTAGCTGATTTACCTGCCTATGGAAAAGGTTATTACAGAGCCTAGGGTTAGGGTTTCTTAAACCAGGAAGTCCTGAGCTCCAGGCACACTGCAGCTGCAAAAGGCATCCCAAAGAGAGCGCAAAACTGCCACAACATGGCTGTCTCCATCCCTTTTTCCTTGGGACCTTCCCTAACCCTCGGCTGATTTACCTGCCTAGGGTTAGGGTTAGGGTTGAGCCTAGGGTTCGGGTTTTTTAAACCAGGAAGCCCTGAGCTCCAGGCACACTGCAGCTGCAAAAGGCATCCCAAAGAGAGCGCAAAACTGCCACAACATGGCTGTCGCCACCCCTTTTTCCTTGGGACCTTACTTAACCCTAGGTGATTAACTTGCCTATGGAAAATGTTATTACTGAGCCTAGGGTTAGGGTTTCTTAAACGAGGAAGCCCTGAGCTCCAGGCACACTGCAGCTGCAAAAGGCATCCCAAAGAGAGTGCAAAACTGCCACAACATGGCTGTCTACACCCCTTTTTCCTTGGGCCCTTCCCTAACCCTAGGCTGATTTACCTGCCTAAGGTTAGGGTTAGGATTGAGCCAAGGGTTAGGGTTTCTCAAACCAGGAAGCCCTGAGCTCCAGGCACACTGCAGCTGCAAAAGGCATCCCAAAGAGAGCGCAAAACTGCCACAACATGGCTGTCTTCATCCCTTTTTCCTTGGGACCTTCCCTAACCCTAGGCTGATTTACCTGCCTATTGTTAGGGTTTGGGTTGAGCCTAGGGTTAGGGTTTTTTAAACCAGGAAGCCCTGAGTTCCAGGCACACAGCAGCTGCAAAAGGCATCCCAAAGAGAGCGCAAAACTGCCACAACATGGCTGTCTCCACCCCTTTTTCCTTGGGACCTTCCCTAACCCTAGGCTGATTTACCTGCCTAGCGTAAGGGTTAGGGTTGAGCCTAGGGTTAGGGTTTCTCAAACCAGGAAGCCCTGAGCTCCAGGCACACTGCAGCTGCAAAAGGCATCCCAAAGAGAGCGCAAAACTGCCACAACATGGCTGTCTTCACCCCTTTTTCCTTGGGACATTACTTAACCCTAGGTGATTTACTTGCCTATGGAAAAGGTTATTACAGAGCCTAGGGTTAGGGTTTCTTAAACCAGGAAGCCCTGAGCTCCAGGCACACTGCGGCTGCAAAAGGCATCCCTAAGAGAGCGCAAAACTGCCACAACATGGCTGTCTCCACCCCTTTTTCCTTGGGACCTTCCCTAACCCTAGGCTGATTTACCTGCCTAGGGTTAGGGTTAGGGTTGAGCCTAGGGTTAGGGTTTCTCAAACCAGGAAGCCCTGAGCTCCAGGCACACTGCAGCTGCAAAAGGCATCCCAAAGAGAGCGCAAAACTGCCACAACATGGCTGTCTCCACCCCTTTTTCCTTGGGACCTTCCCTAACCCTAGGCTGATTTACCTGACTATGGAAAAGGTTATTACTGAGCCTAGGGTTAGGGTTTCTTAAACCAGGAAGCCCTGAGGTCCAGGCACACTGCAGCTGCAAAAGGCATCCCAAAGAGAGCGCAAAACTGCCACAACATGGCTGTCTCCACCCATTTTTCCTTGGGACCTTACTTAACCCTAGGTGATTAACTTATTTATGGAAAATGTTATTACTGAGCCGAGGGTTAGGGTTTCTTAAACGAGGAAGCCCTGAGCTCCAGGCACACTGCAGCTGCAAAAGGCATCCCAAAGAGAGCGCAAAACTGCCACAACATGGCTGTCTCCATCCCTTTTTCCTTGGGACCTTCCCTAACCCTAGGCTGATTTACCTGCCTAGGGTTAGGGTTTGGGTTCAGCCTAGGGTTAGGGTTTCTTAAACCAGGAAGCCCTGAGCTCCAGGCACACAGCAGCTGCAAAAGGCATCCCAAAGAGAGCGCAAAACTGCCACAACATGGCTGTCTCCACCCCTTTTTCCTAGGGACCTTATCTAACCCTAGGCTGATTTACCAGCCTAGGGTTAGGGTTAGGGTTGAGCCTAGGGTTAGGGTTTCTTAAACCAGGAAGTCCTGAGCTCCAGGCACACTGCAGCTGCAAAAGGCATCCCAAAGAGAGCGCAAAACTGCCACAACATGGCTGTCTCCACCCCTTTTTCCTTGGGACCTTACTTAACCCTAGGTGATTAACTTGTCTATGGAAAATGTTATTACTGAGCCTAGGGTTAGGGTTTCTTAAACGAGGAAGCCCTGAGCTCCAGGCACACTGCAGCTGCAAAAGGCATCCCAAAGAGAGTGCAAAACTGCCACAACATGGCTGTCTCCACCCCTTTTTCCTTGGGACCTTCCCTAACCCTAGGCTGATTTACCTGCCTATTGTTAGGGTTAGGGTTGAGCCTAGGGTTAGGGTTTTTTAAACCAGGAAGCCCTGAGCTCCAGGCACACTGCAGCTGCAAAAGGCATCCCAAAGAGAGCGCAAAACTGCCACAACATGGCTGTCTTCATCCCTTTTTCCTTGGGACCTTCCCTAACCCTAGGCTGATTTACCTGCCTAGGGTTAGGGATAGGGTTGAGCCTAGGGTTAGGGTTTTTTAAACCAGGAAGCCCTGAGCTCCAGGCACACTGCAGCTGCAAAAGGCATCCCAAAGAGAGCGCAAAACTGCCACAACATGGCTGTTTCCACCCCTTTTTCCTTGGGACCTTACTTAACCCTAGGCTGATTTACCTGCCTAGGGTTAGGGTTTGGGTTGAGCCTAGGGTTAGGGTTTCTCAAACCAGGAAGCCCTGAGTTCCAGGCACACTGCAGCTGCAAAAGGCATCCCAAAGAGAGCGCAAAACTGCCACAACATGGCTGTCTCCACCCCTTTTTCCTTGGGACCTTCCCTAACCCTAGGCTGATTTACCTGCCCAGGGATAGGGTTAGGGTTGAGCCTAGGGTTAGGGTTTCTCAAACCAGGAAGCCCTGAGCTCCAGGCACACTGCAGCTGCAAAAGGCATCCCAAAGAGAGCGCAACACTGCCACAACATGGCTGTCTCCACCCCTTTTTCCTTGGGACATTACTTAACCCTAGGCTGATTTACCTGCCTATGGAAACGGTTATTACAGAGCCTAGGGTTAGGGTTTCTTAAACCAGGAAGCCCTGAGCTCCAGGCACACTGCAGCTGCAAAAGGCATCCCAAAGAGAGCGCAAAACTGCCACAACATGGCTGTCTTCATCCCTTTTTCCTTGGGACCTTCCCTAACCCTAGGCTGATTTACCTGCCTAGGGTTAGGGTTTGGGTTCAGCCTAGGGTTAGGGTTTCTTAAACCAGGAAGCCCTGAGCTCCAGGCACACTGCAGCTGCAAAAGGCATCCCAAAGAGAGCGCAAAACTGCCACAACATGGCTGTCTCCACCCCTTTTTCCTTGGGACCTTCCCTAACCCTAGGCTGATTTACCTGCCTAGCGTAAGGGTTAGGGTTGAGCCTAGGGTTAGGGTTTCTCAAACCAGGAAGCCCTGAGCTCCAGGCACACTGCAGCTGCAAAAGGCATCCCAAAGAGAGCGCAAAACTGCCACAACATGGCTGTCTTCACCCCTTTTTCCTTGGGACATTACTTAACCCTAGGTGATTTACTTGCCTATGGAAAAGGTTATTACAGAGCCTAGGGTTAGGGTTTCTTAAACCAGGAAGCCCTGAGCTCCAGGCACACTGCGGCTGCAAAAGGCATCCCTAAGAGAGCGCAAAACTGCCACAACATGGCTGTCTCCACCCCTTTTTCCTTGGGACCTTCCCTAACCCTAGGCTGATTTACCTGCCTAGGGTTAGGGTTAGGGTTGAGCCTAGGGTTAGGGTTTCTCAAACCAGGAAGCCCTGAGCTCCAGGCACACTGCAGCTGCAAAAGGCATCCCAAAGAGAGCGCAAAACTGCCACAACATGGCTGTCTCCACCCCTTTTTCCTTGGGACCTTCCCTAACCCTAGGCTGATTTACCTGACTATGGAAAAGGTTATTACTGAGCCTAGGGTTAGGGTTTCTTAAACCAGGAAGCCCTGAGGTCCAGGCACACTGCAGCTGCAAAAGGCATCCCAAAGAGAGCGCAAAACTGCCACAACATGGCTGTCTCCACCCATTTTTCCTTGGGACCTTACTTAACCCTAGGTGATTAACTTATTTATGGAAAATGTTATTACTGAGCCGAGGGTTAGGGTTTCTTAAACGAGGAAGCCCTGAGCTCCAGGCACACTGCAGCTGCAAAAGGCATCCCAAAGAGAGCGCAAAACTGCCACAACATGGCTGTCTCCATCCCTTTTTCCTTGGGACCTTCCCTAACCCTAGGCTGATTTACCTGCCTAGGGTTAGGGTTTGGGTTCAGCCTAGGGTTAGGGTTTCTTAAACCAGGAAGCCCTGAGCTCCAGGCACACAGCAGCTGCAAAAGGCATCCCAAAGAGAGCGCAAAACTGCCACAACATGGCTGTCTCCACCCCTTTTTCCTAGGGACCTTATCTAACCCTAGGCTGATTTACCAGCCTAGGGTTAGGGTTAGGGTTGAGCCTAGGGTTAGGGTTTCTTAAACCAGGAAGTCCTGAGCTCCAGGCACACTGCAGCTGCAAAAGGCATCCCAAAGAGAGCGCAAAACTGCCACAACATGGCTGTCTCCACCCCTTTTTCCTTGGGACCTTACTTAACCCTAGGTGATTAACTTGTCTATGGAAAATGTTATTACTGAGCCTAGGGTTAGGGTTTCTTAAACGAGGAAGCCCTGAGCTCCAGGCACACTGCAGCTGCAAAAGGCATCCCAAAGAGAGTGCAAAACTGCCACAACATGGCTGTCTCCACCCCTTTTTCCTTGGGACCTTCCCTAACCCTAGGCTGATTTACCTGCCTATTGTTAGGGTTAGGGTTGAGCCTAGGGTTAGGGTTTTTTAAACCAGGAAGCCCTGAGCTCCAGGCACACTGCAGCTGCAAAAGGCATCCCAAAGAGAGCGCAAAACTGCCACAACATGGCTGTCTTCATCCCTTTTTCCTTGGGACCTTCCCTAACCCTAGGCTGATTTACCTGCCTAGGGTTAGGGATAGGGTTGAGCCTAGGGTTAGGGTTTTTTAAACCAGGAAGCCCTGAGCTCCAGGCACACTGCAGCTGCAAAAGGCATCCCAAAGAGAGCGCAAAACTGCCACAACATGGCTGTTTCCACCCCTTTTTCCTTGGGACCTTACTTAACCCTAGGCTGATTTACCTGCCTAGGGTTAGGGTTTGGGTTGAGCCTAGGGTTAGGGTTTCTCAAACCAGGAAGCCCTGAGTTCCAGGCACACTGCAGCTGCAAAAGGCATCCCAAAGAGAGCGCAAAACTGCCACAACATGGCTGTCTCCACCCCTTTTTCCTTGGGACCTTCCCTAACCCTAGGCTGATTTACCTGCCCAGGGATAGGGTTAGGGTTGAGCCTAGGGTTAGGGTTTCTCAAACCAGGAAGCCCTGAGCTCCAGGCACACTGCAGCTGCAAAAGGCATCCCAAAGAGAGCGCAACACTGCCACAACATGGCTGTCTCCACCCCTTTTTCCTTGGGACATTACTTAACCCTAGGCTGATTTACCTGCCTATGGAAACGGTTATTACAGAGCCTAGGGTTAGGGTTTCTTAAACCAGGAAGCCCTGAGCTCCAGGCACACTGCAGCTGCAAAAGGCATCCCAAAGAGAGCGCAAAACTGCCACAACATGGCTGTCTTCATCCCTTTTTCCTTGGGACCTTCCCTAACCCTAGGCTGATTTACCTGCCTAGGGTTAGGGTTTGGGTTCAGCCTAGGGTTAGGGTTTCTTAAACCAGGAAGCCCTGAGCTCCAGGCACACTGCAGCTGCAAAAGGCATCCCAAAGAGAGCGCAAAACTGCCACAACATGGCTGTCTCCACCCCTTTTTCCTTGGGACCTTCCCTAACCCTAGGCTGATTTACCTGCCTAGCGTAAGGGTTAGGGTTGAGCCTAGGGTTAGGGTTTCTCAAACCAGGAAGCCCTGAGCTCCAGGCACACTGCAGCTGCAAAAGGCATCCCAAAGAGAGCGCAAAACTGCCACAACATGGCTGTCTTCACCCCTTTTTCCTTGGGACATTACTTAACCCTAGGTGATTTACTTGCCTATGGAAAAGGTTATTACAGAGCCTAGGGTTAGGGTTTCTTAAACCAGGAAGCCCTGAGCTCCAGGCACACTGCGGCTGCAAAAGGCATCCCTAAGAGAGCGCAAAACTGCCACAACATGGCTGTCTCCACCCCTTTTTCCTTGGGACCTTCCCTAACCCTAGGCTGATTTACCTGCCTAGGGTTAGGGTTAGGGTTGAGCCTAGGGTTAGGGTTTCTCAAACCAGGAAGCCCTGAGCTCCAGGCACACTGCAGCTGCAAAAGGCATCCCAAAGAGAGCGCAAAACTGCCACAACATGGCTGTCTCCACCCCTTTTTCCTTGGGACCTTCCCTAACCCTAGGCTGATTTACCTGACTATGGAAAAGGTTATTACAGAGCCTAGGGTTAGGGTTTCTTAAACCAGGAAGCCCTGAGGTCCAGGCACACTGCAGCTGCAAAAGGCATCCCAAAGAGAGCGCAAAACTGCCACAACATGGCTGTCTCCACCCATTTTTCCTTGGGACCTTACTTAACCCTAGGTGATTAACTTATTTATGGAAAATGTTATTACTGAGCCGAGGGTTAGGGTTTCTTAAACGAGGAAGCCCTGAGCTCCAGGCACACTGCAGCTGCAAAAGGCATCCCAAAGAGAGCGCAAAACTGCCACAACATGGCTGTCTCCATCCCTTTTTCCTTGGGACCTTCCCTAACCCTAGGCTGATTTACCTGCCTAGGGTTAGGGTTTGGGTTCAGCCTAGGGTTAGGGTTTCTTAAACCAGGAAGCCCTGAGCTCCAGGCACACAGCAGCTGCAAAAGGCATCCCAAAGAGAGCGCAAAACTGCCACAACATGGCTGTCTCCACCCCTTTTTCCTAGGGACCTTATCTAACCCTAGGCTGATTTACCAGCCTAGGGTTAGGGTTAGGGTTGAGCCTAGGGTTAGGGTTTCTTAAACCAGGAAGTCCTGAGCTCCAGGCACACTGCAGCTGCAAAAGGCATCCCAAAGAGAGCGCAAAACTGCCACAACATGGCTGTCTCCACCCCTTTTTCCTTGGGACCTTCCCTAACCCTAGGCTGATTTACCTGCCTATTGTTAGGGTTAGGGTTGAGCCTAGGGTTAGGGTTTCTCAAACCAGGAAGCCCTGAGCTCCAGGCACACTGCAGCTGCAAAAGGCATCCCAAAGAGAGCGCAAAACTGCCACAACATGGCTGTTTCCACCCCTTTTTCCTTGGGACCTTACTTAACCCTAGGTGATTACCTTGCCTATTGAAAATGTTATTACTGAGCCTAGGGTTAGGGTTTCTTAAACCAGGAAGCCCTGAGCTCCAGGCACACTGCAGCTGCAAAAGGCATCCCAAAGAGAGCGCAAAACTGCCACAACATGGCTGTCTCCATCCCTTTTTCCTTGGGACCTTCCCTAACCCTAGGCTGATTTACCTGCCTAGGGTTAGGGTCGGGGTTGAGCCTAGGGTTAGGGTTTCTCAAACCAGGAAGCCCTGAGCTCCAGGCACACTGCAGCTGCAAAAGGCATCCCAAAGAGAGCGCAAAACTGCCACAACATGGCTGTCTCCACCCCTTTTTCCTTGGGACCTTCCCTAACCCTAGGCTGATTTACCTGCCTATGGAAAAGGTTATTACTGAGCCTAGGGTTAGGGTTTCTTAAACCAGGAAGCCCTGAGCTCCAGGCACACTGCAGCTGCAAAAGGCATCCCAAAGAGAGCGCAAAACTGCCACAACATGGCTGTCTCCACCCATTTTCCTTGGGACCTTCCCTAACCCTAGGCTGATTTACCTGCCTAGGGTTAGGGTTAGGGTTGAGCCTAGGGTTAGGGTTTTTTAAACGAGGAAGCCCTGAGGTCCAGGCACACTGCAGCTGCAAAAGGCATCCCAAAGAGAGCGCAAAACTGCCACAACATGGCTGTCTCCACCCCTTTTTCCTTGGGACCTTCCCTAACCCTAGGCTGATTTACCTGCCTAGGGTTAGGGTTAGGGTTGAGCCTAGGGTTAGCGTTTCTCAAACCAGGAAGCCCTGAGGTCCAGGCACACTGCAGCTGCAAAAGGCATCCCAAAGAGAGCGCAAAACTGCCACAACATGGCTGTCTCCACCCCTTTTTCCTTGGGACCTTCCCTAACCCTAGCTGATTTACCTGCCTATGGAAAAGGTTATTACAGAGCCTAGGGTTAGGGTTTCTTAAACCAGGAAGTCCTGAGCTCCAGGCACACTGCAGCTGCAAAAGGCATCCCAAAGAGAGCGCAAAACTGCCACAACATGGCTGTCTCCATCCCTTTTTCCTTGGGACCTTCCCTAACCCTCGGCTGATTTACCTGCCTAGGGTTAGGGTTAGGGTTGAGCCTAGGGTTCGGGTTTTTTAAACCAGGAAGCCCTGAGCTCCAGGCACACTGCAGCTGCAAAAGGCATCCCAAAGAGAGCGCAAAACTGCCACAACATGGCTGTCGCCACCCCTTTTTCCTTGGGACCTTACTTAACCCTAGGTGATTAACTTGCCTATGGAAAATGTTATTACTGAGCCTAGGGTTAGGGTTTCTTAAACGAGGAAGCCCTGAGCTCCAGGCACACTGCAGCTGCAAAAGGCATCCCAAAGAGAGTGCAAAACTGCCACAACATGGCTGTCTACACCCCTTTTTCCTTGGGCCCTTCCCTAACCCTAGGCTGATTTACCTGCCTAAGGTTGGGGTTAGGATTGAGCCAAGGGTTAGGGTTTCTCAAACCAGGAAGCCCTGAGCTCCAGGCACACTGCAGCTGCAAAAGGCATCCCAAAGAGAGCGCAAAACTGCCACAACATGGCTGTCTTCATCCCTTTTTCCTTGGGACCTTCCCTAACCCTAGGCTGATTTACCTGCCTATTGTTAGGGTTTGGGTTGAGCCTAGGGTTAGGGTTTTTTAAACCAGGAAGCCCTGAGTTCCAGGCACACAGCAGCTGCAAAAGGCATCCCAAAGAGAGCGCAAAACTGCCACAACATGGCTGTCTCCACCCCTTTTTCCTTGGGACCTTCCCTAACCCTAGGCTGATTTACCTGCCTAGCGTAAGGGTTAGGGTTGAGCCTAGGGTTAGGGTTTCTCAAACCAGGAAGCCCTGAGCTCCAGGCACACTGCAGCTGCAAAAGGCATCCCAAAGAGAGCGCAAAACTGCCACAACATGGCTGTCTTCACCCCTTTTTCCTTGGGACATTACTTAACCCTAGGTGATTTACTTGCCTATGGAAAAGGTTATTACAGAGCCTAGGGTTAGGGTTTCTTAAACCAGGAAGCCCTGAGCTCCAGGCACACTGCGGCTGCAAAAGGCATCCCTAAGAGAGCGCAAAACTGCCACAACATGGCTGTCTCCACCCCTTTTTCCTTGGGACCTTCCCTAACCCTAGGCTGATTTACCTGCCTAGGGTTAGGGTTAGGGTTGAGCCTAGGGTTAGGGTTTCTCAAACCAGGAAGCCCTGAGCTCCAGGCACACTGCAGCTGCAAAAGGCATCCCAAAGAGAGCGCAAAACTGCCACAACATGGCTGTCTCCACCCCTTTTTCCTTGGGACCTTCCCTAACCCTAGGCTGATTTACCTGACTATGGAAAAGGTTATTACTGAGCCTAGGGTTAGGGTTTTCTAAACCAGGAAGCCCTGAGGTCCAGGCACACTGCAGCTGCAAAAGGCATCCCAAAGAGAGCGCAAAACTGCCACAACATGGCTGTCTCCACCCATTTTTCCTTGGGACCTTACTTAACCCTAGGTGATTAACTTATTTATGGAAAATGTTATTACTGAGCCGAGGGTTAGGGTTTCTTAAACGAGGAAGCCCTGAGCTCCAGGCACACTGCAGCTGCAAAAGGCATCCCAAAGAGAGCGCAAAACTGCCACAACATGGCTGTCTCCATCCCTTTTTCCTTGGGACCTTCCCTAACCCTAGGCTGATTTACCTGCCTAGGGTTAGGGTTTGGGTTCAGCCTAGGGTTAGGGTTTCTTAAACCAGGAAGCCCTGAGCTCCAGGCACACAGCAGCTGCAAAAGGCATCCCAAAGAGAGCGCAAAACTGCCACAACATGGCTGTCTCCACCCCTTTTTCCTAGGGACCTTATCTAACCCTAGGCTGATTTACCAGCCTAGGGTTAGGGTTAGGGTTGAGCCTAGGGTTAGGGTTTCTTAAACCAGGAAGTCCTGAGCTCCAGGCACACTGCAGCTGCAAAAGGCATCCCAAAGAGAGCGCAAAACTGCCACAACATGGCTGTCTCCACCCCTTTTTCCTTGGGACCTTACTTAACCCTAGGTGATTAACTTGTCTATGGAAAATGTTATTACTGAGCCTAGGGTTAGGGTTTCTTAAACGAGGAAGCCCTGAGCTCCAGGCACACTGCAGCTGCAAAAGGCATCCCAAAGAGAGTGCAAAACTGCCACAACATGGCTGTCTCCACCCCTTTTTCCTTGGGACCTTCCCTAACCCTAGGCTGATTTACCTGCCTATTGTTAGGGTTAGGGTTGAGCCTAGGGTTAGGGTTTTTTAAACCAGGAAGCCCTGAGCTCCAGGCACACTGCAGCTGCAAAAGGCATCCCAAAGAGAGCGCAAAACTGCCACAACATGGCTGTCTCCACCCCTTTTTCCTTGGGACCTTCCCTAACCCTAGGCTGATTTACCTGCCTAGGGTTAGGGATAGGGTTGAGCCTAGGGTTAGGGTTTTTTAAACCAGGAAGCCCTGATCTCCAGGCACACTGCAGCTGCAAAAGGCATCCCAAAGAGAGCGCAAAACTGCCACAACATGGCTGTTTCCACCCCTTTTTCCTTGGGACCTTACTTAACCCTAGGCTGATTTACCTGCCTAGGGTTAGGGTTTGGGTTGAGCCTAGGGTTAGGGTTTCTCAAACCAGGAAGCCCTGAGTTCCAGGCACACTGCAGCTGCAAAAGGCATCCCAAAGAGAGCGCAAAACTGCCACAACATGGCTGTCTCCACCCCTTTTTCCTTGGGACCTTCCCTAACCCTAGGCTGATTTACCTGCCCAGGGATAGGGTTAGGGTTGAGCCTAGGGTTAGGGTTTCTCAAACCAGGAAGCCCTGAGCTCCAGGCACACTGCAGCTGCAAAAGGCATCCCAAAGAGAGCGCAACACTGCCACAACATGGCTGTCTCCACCCCTTTTTCCTTGGGACATTACTTAACCCTAGGCTGATTTACCTGCCTATGGAAACGGTTATTACAGAGCCTAGGGTTAGGGTTTCTTAAACCAGGAAGCCCTGAGCTCCAGGCACACTGCAGCTGCAAAAGGCATCCCAAAGAGAGCGCAAAACTGCCACAACATGGCTGTCTTCATCCCTTTTTCCTTGGGACCTTCCCTAACCCTAGGCTGATTTACCTGCCTAGGGTTAGGGTTTGGGTTCAGCCTAGGGTTAGGGTTTCTTAAACCAGGAAGCCCTGAGCTCCAGGCACACTGCAGCTGCAAAAGGCATCCCAAAGAGAGCGCAAAACTGCCACAACATGGCTGTCTCCACCCCTTTTTCCTTGGGACCTTCCCTAACCCTAGGCTGATTTACCTGCCTAGCGTAAGGGTTAGGGTTGAGCCTAGGGTTAGGGTTTCTCAAACCAGGAAGCCCTGAGCTCCAGGCACACTGCAGCTGCAAAAGGCATCCCAAAGAGAGCGCAAAACTGCCACAACATGGCTGTCTTCACCCCTTTTTCCTTGGGACATTACTTAACCCTAGGTGATTTACTTGCCTATGGAAAAGGTTATTACAGAGCCTAGGGTTAGGGTTTCTTAAACCAGGAAGCCCTGAGGTCCAGGCACACTGCGGCTGCAAAAGGCATCCCTAAGAGAGCGCAAAACTGCCACAACATGGCTGTCTCCACCCCTTTTTCCTTGGGACCTTCCCTAACCCTAGGCTGATTTACCTGCCTAGGGTTAGGGTTAGGGTTGAGCCTAGGGTTAGGGTTTCTCAAACCAGGAAGCCCTGAGCTCCAGGCACACTGCAGCTGCAAAAGGCATCCCAAAGAGAGCGCAAAACTGCCACAACATGGCTGTCTCCACCCCTTTTTCCTTGGGACCTTCCCTAACCCTAGGCTGATTTACCTGACTATGGAAAAGGTTATTACAGAGCCTAGGGTTAGGGTTTCTTAAACCAGGAAGCCCTGAGGTCCAGGCACACTGCAGCTGCAAAAGGCATCCCAAAGAGAGCGCAAAACTGCCACAACATGGCTGTCTCCACCCATTTTTCCTTGGGACCTTACTTAACCCTAGGTGATTAACTTATTTATGGAAAATGTTATTACTGAGCCGAGGGTTAGGGTTTCTTAAACGAGGAAGCCCTGAGCTCCAGGCACACTGCAGCTGCAAAAGGCATCCCAAAGAGAGCGCAAAACTGCCACAACATGGCTGTCTCCATCCCTTTTTCCTTGGGACCTTCCCTAACCCTAGGCTGATTTACCTGCCTAGGGTTAGGGTTTGGGTTCAGCCTAGGGTTAGGGTTTCTTAAACCAGGAAGCCCTGAGCTCCAGGCACACAGCAGCTGCAAAAGGCATCCCAAAGAGAGCGCAAAACTGCCACAACATGGCTGTCTCCACCCCTTTTTCCTAGGGACCTTATCTAACCCTAGGCTGATTTACCAGCCTAGGGCTAGGGTTAGGGTTGAGCCTAGGGTTAGGGTTTCTTAAACCAGGAAGTCCTGAGCTCCAGGCACACTGCAGCTGCAAAAGGCATCCCAAAGAGAGCGCAAAACTGCCACAACATGGCTGTCTCCACCCCTTTTTCCTTGGGACCTTACTTAACCATAGGTGATTAACTTGTCTATGGAAAATGTTATTACTGAGCCTAGGGTTAGGGTTTCTTAAACGAGGAAGCCCTGAGCTCCAGGCACACTGCAGCTGCAAAAGGCATCCCAAAGAGAGTGCAAAACTGCCACAACATGGCTGTCTCCACCCCTTTTTCCTTGGGACCTTCCCTAACCCTAGGCTGATTTACCTGCCTATTGTTAGGGTTTGGGTTGAGCCTAGGGTTAGGGTTTTTTAAACCAGGAAGCCCTGAGCTCCAGGCACACTGCAGCTGCAAAAGGCATCCCAAAGAGAGCGCAAAACTGCCACAACATGGCTGTCTCCACCCCTTTTTCCTTGGGACCTTCCCTAACCCTAGGCTGATTTACCTGCCTAGGGTTAGGGATAGGGTTGAGCCTAGGGTTAGGGTTTTTTAAACCAGGAAGCCCTGAGCTCCAGGCACACTGCAGCTGCAAAAGGCATCCCAAAGAGAGCGCAAAACTGCCACAACATGGCTGTTTCCACCCCTTTTTCCTTGGGACCTTACTTAACCCTAGGCTGATTTACCTGCCTAGGGTTAGGGTTTGGGTTGAGCCTAGGGTTAGGGTTTCTCAAACCAGGAAGCCCTGAGTTCCAGGCACACTGCAGCTGCAAAAGGCATCCCAAAGAGAGCGCAAAACTGCCACAACATGGCTGTCTCCACCCCTTTTTCCTTGGGACCTTCCCTAACCCTAGGCTGATTTACCTGCCCAGGGATAGGGTTAGGGTTGAGCCTAGGGTTAGGGTTTCTTAAACCAGGAAGCCCTGAGCTCCAGGCACACTGCAGCTGCAAAAGGCATCCCAAAGACAGCGCAACACTGCCACAACATGGCTGTCTCCACCCCTTTTTCCTTGGGACATTACTTAACCCTAGGCTGATTTACCTGCCTATGGAAACGGTTATTACAGAGCCTAGGGTTAGGGTTTCTTAAACCAGGAAGCCCTGAGCTCCAGGCACACTGCAGCTGCAAAAGGCATCCCAAAGAGAGCGCAAAACTGCCACAACATGGCTGTCTCCACCCCTTTTTCCTTGGGACCTTCCCTAACCCTAGGCTGATTTACCTGCCTAGGGTTAGGGTTAGGGTTGAGCCTAGGGTTAGGGTTTCTCAAACCAGGAAGGCCTGAGCTCCAGGCACACTGCAGCAGCAAAAGGCATCCCAAAGAGAGCGCAAAACTGCCACAACATGGCTGTCTCCACCCCTTCTTCCTTGGGACCTTCCCTAACCCTCGGCTGATTTACCTGCCTAGGGTTAGGGTTAGGGTTGAGCCTAGGGTTAGGGTTTCTCAAACCAGGAAGCCCTGAGCTCCAGGCACACTGCAGCTGCAAAAGGCATCCCAAAGAGAGCGCAAAACTGCCACAACATGGCTGTCTCCACCCCTTTTTCCTTGGGACCTTCCCTAACCCTAGGCTGATTTACCTGCCTAGGGTTAGGGTTAGGGTTGAGCCTAGGGTTAGGGTTTCTCAAACCAGGAAGGCCTGAGCTCCAGGCACACTGCAGCAGCAAAAGGCATCCCAAAGAGAGCGCAAAACTGCCACAACATGGCTGTCTCCATCCCTTCTTCCTTGGGACCTTCCCTAACCCTCGGCTGATTTACCTGCCTAGGGTTAGGGTTAGGGTTGAGCCTAGGGTTAGGGTTTCTCAAACCAGGAAGCCCTGAGCTCCAGGCACACTGCAGCTGCAAAAGGCATCCCAAAGAGAGCGCAAAACTGCCACAACATGGCTGTCTCCACCCCTTTTTCCTTGGGACCTTCCCTAACCCTAGGCTGATTTACCTGCCTAGGGTTAGGGTTTGGGCTGAGCCTAGGGTTAGGGTTTTTTAAACCAGGAAGCCCTGAGCTCCAGGCACACTGCAGCTGCAAAAGGCATCCCAAAGAGAGCGCAAAACTGCCACAATATGACTGTCTCCACCCCTTTTTCCTTGGGACCTTACTTAACCCTAGGTGATTAACTTGCCTATGGAAAAGGTTATTACTGAGCCTAGGGTTAGGGTTTCTTAAACGAGGAAGCCCTGAGCTCCAGGCACACTGCAGCTGCAAAAGGCATCCCAAAGAGGGCGAAAACAACCACAACATGGCTGTCTCCACCCCTTTTTCCTGGGACCTTCCCTAACCCTAGGCTGATTTACCTGCCTATTGTTAGGGTTTGGGTTGAGCCTAGGGTTAGGGTTTTTTAAACCAGGAAGCCCTGAGTTCCAGGCACACAGCAGCTGCAAAAGGCATCCCAAAGAGAGCGCAAAACTGCCACAACATGGCTGTCTCCACCCCTTTTTCCTTGGGACCTTCCCTAACCCTAGGCTGATTTACCTGCCTAGCGTAAGGGTTAGGGTTGAGCCTAGGGTTAGGGTTTCTCAAACCAGGAAGCCCTGAGCTCCAGGCACACTGCAGCTGCAAAAGGCATCCCAAAGAGAGCGCAAAACTGCCACAACATGGCTGTCTTCACCCCTTTTTCCTTGGGACATTACTTAACCCTAGGTGATTTACTTGCCTATGGAAAAGGTTATTACAGAGCCTAGGGTTAGGGTTTCTTAAACCAGGAAGCCCTGAGCTCCAGGCACACTGCGGCTGCAAAAGGCATCCCTAAGAGAGCGCAAAACTGCCACAACATGGCTGTCTCCACCCCTTTTTCCTTGGGACCTTCCCTAACCCTAGGCTGATTTACCTGCCTAGGGTTAGGGTTAGGGTTGAGCCTAGGGTTAGGGTTTCTCAAACCAGGAAGCCCTGAGCTCCAGGCACACTGCAGCTGCAAAAGGCATCCCAAAGAGAGCGCAAAACTGCCACAACATGGCTGTCTCCACCCCTTTTTCCTTGGGACCTTCCCTAACCCTAGGCTGATTTACCTGCCTATGGAAAAGGTTATTACTGAGCCTAGGGTTAGGGTTTCTTAAACCAGGAAGCCCTGAGGTCCAGGCACACTGCAGCTGCAAAAGGCATCCCAAAGAGAGCGCAAAACTGCCACAACATGGCTGTCTCCACCCATTTTTCCTTGGGACCTTACTTAACCCTAGGTGATTAACTTATTTATGGAAAATGTTATTACTGAGCCGAGGGTTAGGGTTTCTTAAACGAGGAAGCCCTGAGCTCCAGGCACACTGCAGCTGCAAAAGGCATCCCAAAGAGAGCGCAAAACTGCCACAACATGGCTGTCTCCATCCCTTTTTTCTTGGGACCTTCCCTAACACTAGGCTGATTTACCTGCCTAGGGTTAGGGTTTGGGTTCAGCCTAGGGTTAGGGTTTCTTAAACCAGGAAGCCCTGAGCTCCAGGCACACAGCAGCTGCAAAAGGCATCCCAAAGAGAGCGCAAAACTGCCACAACATGGCTGTCTCCACCCCTTTTTCCTAGGGACCTTATCTAACCCTAGGCTGATTTACCAGCCTAGGGTTAGGGTTAGGGTTGAGCCTAGGGTTAGGGTTTCTTAAACCAGGAAGTCCTGAGCTCCAGGCACACTGCAGCTGCAAAAGGCATCCCAAAGAGAGCGCAAAACTGCCACAACATGGCTGTCTCCACCCCTTTTTCCTTGGGACCTTACTTAACCCTAGGTGATTAACTTGTCTATGGAAAATGTTATTACTGAGCCTAGGGTTAGGGTTTCTTAAACGAGGAAGCCCTGAGCTCCAGGCACACTGCAGCTGCAAAAGGCATCCCAAAGAGAGTGCAAAACTGCCACAACATGGCTGTCTCCACCCCTTTTTCCTTGGGACCTTCCCTAACCCTAGGCTGATTTACCTGCCTATTGTTAGGGTTAGGGTTGAGCCTAGGGTTAGGGTTTTTTAAACCAGGAAGCCCTGAGCTCCAGGCACACTGCAGCTGCAAAAGGCATCCCAAAGAGAGCGCAAAACTGCCACAACATGGCTGTCTCCACCCCTTTTTCCTTGGGACCTTCCCTAACCCTAGGCTGATTTACCTGCCTAGGGTTAGGGATAGGGTTGAGCCTAGGGTTAGGGTTTTTTAAACCAGGAAGCCCTGAGCTCCAGGCACACTGCAGCTGCAAAAGGCATCCCAAAGAGAGCGCAAAACTGCCACAACATGGCTGTTTCCACCCCTTTTTCCTTGGGACCTTACTTAACCCTAGGTGATTACCTTGCCTATGGAAAATGTTATTACTGAGCCTAGGGTTAGGGTTTCTTAAACCAGGAAGCCCTGAGGTCCAGGCCCACTGCAGCTGCAAAAGGCATCCCAAAGAGAGCGCAAAACTGCCACAACATGGCTGTCTCCACCCCTTTTTCCTTGGGACCTTCCCTAACCCTAGGCTGATTTACCTGCCTAGGGTTAGGGTTAGGGTTGAGCCTAGGGTTAGGGATTCTCAAACCAGGAAGCCCTGAGCTCCAGGCACACTGCAGCTGCAAAAGGCATCCCAAAGAGAGCGCAAAACTGCCACAACATGGCTGTCTCCACCCCTTTTTCCTTGGGACCTTACTTAACCCTAGGCTGATTTACCTGCCTAGGGTTAGGGTTTGGGTTGAGCCTAGGGTTAGGGTTTCTCAAACCAGGAAGCCCTGAGCTCCAGGCACACTGCAGCTGCAAAAGGCATCCCAAAGAGAGCGCAAAACTGCCACAACATGGCTGTCTCCACCCCTTTTTCCTTGGGACCTTCCCTAACCCTAGGCTGATTTACCTGCCCAGGGATAGGGTTAGGGTTGAGCCTAGGGTTAGGGTTTCTTAAACCAGGAAGCCCTGAGCTCCAGGCACACTGCAGCTGCAAAAGGCATCCCAAAGACAGCGCAACACTGCCACAACATGGCTGTCTCCACCCCTTTTTCCTTGGGACATTACTTAACCCTAGGCTGATTTACCTGCCTATGGAAACGGTTATTACAGAGCCTAGGGTTAGGGTTTCTTAAACCAGGAAGCCCTGAGCTCCAGGCACACTGCAGCTGCAAAAGGCATCCCAAAGAGAGCGCAAAACTGCCACAACATGGCTGTCTCCACCCCTTTTTCCTTGGGACCTTCCCTAACCCTAGGCTGATTTACCTGCCTAGGGTTAGGGTTAGGGTTGAGCCTAGGGTTAGGGTTTCTCAAACCAGGAAGGCCTGAGCTCCAGGCACACTGCAGCAGCAAAAGGCATCCCAAAGAGAGCGCAAAACTGCCACAACATGGCTGTCTCCACCCCTTCTTCCTTGGGACCTTCCCTAACCCTAGGCTGATTTACCTGCCTAGGGTTAGGGTTAGGGTTGAGCCTAGGGTTAGGGTTTCTCAAACCAGGAAGCCCTGAGCTCCAGGCACACTGCAGCTGCAAAAGGCATCCCAAAGAGAGCGCAAAACTGCCACAACATGGCTGTCTCCACCCCTTTTTCCTTGGGACCTTCCCTAACCCTAGGCTGATTTACCTGCCTAGGGTTAGGGTTAGGGTTGAGCCTAGGGTTAGGGTTTCTCAAACCAGGAAGGCCTGAGCTCCAGGCACACTGCAGCTGCAAAAGGCATCCCAAAGAGAGCGCAAAACTGCCACAATATGACTGTCTCCACCCCTTTTTCCTTGGGACCTTACTTAACCCTAGGTGATTAACTTGCCTATGGAAAAGGTTATTACTGAGCCTAGGGTTAGGGTTTCTTAAACGAGGAAGCCCTGATCTCCAGGCACACTGCAGCTGCAAAAAGCATCCCAAAGAGAGCGCAAAACTGCCACAACATGGCTGTCTCCATCTTTTTTTCCTTGGGACCTTCCCTAACCCTAAGCTGATTTACCTGCCTAGGGTTAGGGTTAGGGGTGAGCCTAGGGTTAGGGTTTTTTAAACCAGGAAGCCCTGAGCTCCAGGCACACTGCAGCTGCAAAAGGCATCCCAAAGAGAGCGCAAAACTGCCACAACATGGCTGTTTCCACCCCTTTTTCCGTGGGACCTTACTTAACCCTAGGTGATTACCTTGCCTATTGAAAATGTTATTACTGAGCCTAGGGTTAGGGTTTCTTAAACCAGGAAGCCCTGAGCTCCAGGCCCACTGCAGCTGCAAAAGGCATCCCAAAGAGAGCGCAAAACTGCCACAACATGGCTGTCTCCACCCCTTTTTCCTTGGGACCTTCCCTAACCCTAGGCTGATTTACCTGCCTAGGGTTAGGGTTAGGGTTGAGCCTAGGGTTAGGGTTTCTCAAACCAGGAAGGCCTGAGCTCCAGGCACACTGCAGCTGCAAAAGGCATCCCAAAGAGAGCGCAAAACTGCCACAACATGGCTGTCTCCACCCCTTTTTCCTTGGGACCTTCCCTAACCCTAGGCTGATTTACCTGCCTAGGGTTAGGGTTAGGGTTGAGCCTAGGGTTAGGGTTTCTTAAACCAGGAAGGCCTGAGCTCCAGGCACACTGCAGCTGCAAAAAGAATCCCAAAGAGAGCGCAAAACTGCCACAACATGGCTGTCTCCACCCCTTTTTCCTTGGGACCTTCCCTAACCCTAGGCTGATTTACCTGCCTATGGGAAAGGTTATTACTGAGGCTAGGGTTAGAGTTTCTTAAACCAGGAAGCCCTGAGTTCCAGGCACACTGCAGCTGCAAAAGGCATCCCAAAGAGAGCGCAAAACTGCCACAACATGGCTGTCTCCACCCCTTTTTCCTTGGGACCTTCCCTAACCCTAGGCTGATTTACCTGCCTAGGGTTAGGGTTAGGGTTGAGCCTAGGGATAGGGTTTCTCAAACCAGGAAGCCCTGAGTTCAAGGCACACTGCAGCTGCAAAAGGCATCCCAAAGAGAGCGCAAAACTGCCACAACATGGCTGTCTCCACCCCTTTTTCCTTGGGACCTTCCCTAACCCTAGGCTGATTTACCTGCCTATGGAAAAGGTTATTACTGAGGCTAGGGTTAGGGTTTCTTAAACCAGGAAGCCCTGAGCTCCAGGCACACTGCAGCTGCAAAAGGCATCCCAAAGAGAGCGCAAAACTGCCACAACATGGCTGTCTCCATCCCTTTTTCCTTGGGACCTTCCCTAACCCTAGGCTGATTTACCTGCCTAGGGTTAGGGTTAGGGTTGAGCCTAGGGATAGGGTTTCTCAAACCAGGAAGCCCTGAGCTCCAGGCACACTGCAGCTGCAAAAGGCATCCCAAAGAGAGCGCAAAACTGCCACAACATGGCTGTCTCCACCCCTTTTTCCTTGGGACCTTCCCTAACCCTAGGCTGATTTACCTGCCTATGGAAAAGGTTATTACTGAGGCTAGGGTTAGGGTTTCTTAAACGAGGAAGCCCTGAGCTCCAGGCACACTGCAGCTGCAAAAAGCATCCCAAAGAGAGCGCAAAACTGCCACAACATGGCTGTCTCCATCTTTTTTTCCTTGGGACCTTCCCTAACCCTAAGCTGATTTACCTGCCTAGGGTTAGGGTTAGGGTTGAGCCTAGGGTTAGGGTTTTTTAAACCAGGAAGCCCTGAGCTCCAGGCACACTGCAGCTGCAAAAGGCATCCCAAAGAGAGCGCAAAACTGCCACAACATGGCTGTTTCCACCCCTTTTTCCGTGGGACCTTACTTAACCCTAGGTGATTACCTTGCCTATGGAAAATGTTATTACTGAGCCTAGGGTTAGGGTTTCTTAAACCAGGAAGCCCTGAGCTCCAGGCCCACTGCAGCTGCAAAAGGCATCCCAAAGAGAGCGCAAAACTGCCACAACATGGCTGTCTCCACCCCTTTTTCCTTGGGACCTTCCCTAACCCTAGGCTGATTTACCTGCCTAGGGTTAGGGTTAGGGTTGAGCCTAGGGTTAGGGTTTCTCAAACCAGGAAGGCCTGAGCTCCAGGCACACTGCAGCTGCAAAAGGCATCCCAAAGAGAGCGCAAAACTGCCACAACATGGCTGTCTCCACCCCTTTTTCCTTGGGACCTTCCCTAACCCTAGGCTGATTTACCTGCCTAGGGTTAGGGTTAGGGTTGAGCCTAGGGTTAGGGTTTCTTAAACCAGGAAGGCCTGAGCTCCAGGCACACTGCAGCTGCAAAAAGAATCCCAAAGAGAGCGCAAAACTGCCACAACATGGCTGTCTCCACCCCTTTTTCCTTGGGACCTTCCCTAACCCTAGGCTGATTTACCTGCCTATGGGAAAGGTTATTACTGAGGCTAGGGTTAGAGTTTCTTAAACCAGGAAGCCCTGAGTTCCAGGCACACTGCAGCTGCAAAAGGCATCCCAAAGAGAGCGCAAAACTGCCACAACATGGCTGTCTCCACCCCTTTTTCCTTGGGACCTTCCCTAACCCTAGGCTGATTTACCTGCCTAGGGTTAGGGTTAGGGTTGAGCCTAGGGATAGGGTTTCTCAAACCAGGAAGCCCTGAGTTCCAGGCACACTGCAGCTGCAAAAGGCATCCCAAAGAGAGCGCAAAACTGCCACAACATGGCTGTCTCCACCCCTTTTTCCTTGGGACCTTCCCTAACCCTAGGCTGATTTACCTGCCTATGGAAAAGGTTATTACTGAGGCTAGGGTTAGGGTTTCTTAAACCAGGAAGCCCTGAGCTCCAGGCACACTGCAGCTGCAAAAGGCATCCCAAAGAGAGCGCAAAACTGCCACAACATGGCTGTCTCCATCCCTTTTTCCTTGGGACCTTCCCTAACCCTAGGCTGATTTACCTGCCTAGGGTTAGGGTTAGGGTTGAGCCTAGGGATAGGGTTTCTCAAACCAGGAAGCCCTGAGCTCCAGGCACACTGCAGCTGCAAAAGGCATCCCAAAGAGAGCGCAAAACTGCCACAACATGGCTGTCTCCACCCCTTTTTCCTTGGGACCTTCCCTAACCCTAGGCTGATTTACCTGCCTATGGAAAAGGTTATTACTGAGGCTAGGGTTAGGGTTTCTTAAACGAGGAAGCCCTGATCTCCAGGCACACTGCAGCTGCAAAAAGCATCCCAAAGAGAGCGCAAAACTGCCACAACATGGCTGTCTCCATCTTTTTTTCCTTGGGACCTTCCCTAACCCTAAGCTGATTTACCTGCCTAGGGTTAGGGTTAGGGTTGAGCCTAGGGTTAGGGTTTTTTAAACCAGGAAGCCCTGAGCTCCAGGCACACTGCAGCTGCAAAAGGCATCCCAAAGAGAGCGCAAAACTGCCACAACATGGCTGTTTCCACCCCTTTTTCCGTGGGACCTTACTTAACCCTAGGTGATTACCTTGCCTATGGAAAATGTTATTACTGAGCCTAGGGTTAGGGTTTCTTAAACCAGGAAGCCCTGAGCTCCAGGCCCACTGCAGCTGCAAAAGGCATCCCAAAGAGAGCGCAAAACTGCCACAACATGGCTGTCTCCACCCCTTTTTCCTTGGGACCTTCCCTAACCCTAGGCTGATTTACCTGCCTAGGGTTAGGGTTAGGGTTGAGCCTAGGGTTAGGGTTTCTCAAACCAGGAAGGCCTGAGCTCCAGGCACACTGCAGCTGCAAAAGGCATCCCAAAGAGAGCGCAAAACTGCCACAACATGGCTGTCTCCACCCCTTTTTCCTTGGGACCTTCCCTAACCCTAGGCTGATTTACCTGCCTATGGAAAAGGTTATTACTGAGGCTAGGGTTAGGGTTTCTCAAACCAGGAAGCCCTGAGCTCCAGGCACACTGCAGCTGCAAAAGGCATCCCAAAGAGAGCGCAAAACTGCCACAACATGGCTGTCTCCACCCCTTTTTCCTTGGGACCTTCCCTAACCCTAGGCTGATTTACCTGCCTATGGAAAAGGTTATTACTGAGGCTAGGGTTAGGGTTTCTTAAACCAGGAAGCCCTGAGCTCCAGGCACACTGCAGCTGCAAAAGGCATCCCAAAGAGAGCGCAAAACTGCCACAACATGGCTGTCTCCACCCCTTTTTCCTTGGGACCTTCCCTAACCCTAGGCTGATTTACCTGCCTAGGGTTAGGGTTAGGGTTGAGCCTAGGGATAGGGTTTCTCAAACCAGGAAGCCCTGAGTTCCAGGCACACTGCAGCTGCAAAAGGCATCCCAAAGAGAGCGCAAAACTGCCACAACATGGCTGTCTCCACCCCTTTTTCCTTGGGACCTTCCCTAACCCTAGGCTGATTTACCTGCCTATGGAAAAGGTTATTACTGAGGCTAGGGTTAGGGTTTTTTAAACCAGGAAGCCCTGAGCTCCAGGCACACTGCAGCTGCAAAAGGCATCCCAAAGAGAGCGCAAAACTGCCACAACATGGCTGTCTCCATCCCTTTTTCCTTGGGACCTTCCCTAACCCTAGGCTGATTTACCTGCCTAGGGTTAGGGTTAGGGTTGAGCCTAGGGATAGGGTTTCACAAACCAGGAAGCCCTGAGCTCCAGGCACACTGCAGCTGCAAAAGGCATCCCAAAGAGAGCGCAAAACTGCCACAACATGGCTGTCTCCACCCCTTTTTCCTTGGGACCTTCCCTAACCCTAGGCTGATTTACCTGCCTATGGAAAAGGTTATTACTGAGGCTAGGGTTAGGGTTTCTTAAACCAGGAAGCCCTGAGCTCCAGGCACACTGCAGCTGCAAAAGGCATCCCAAAGAGAGCGCAAAACTGCCACAACATGGCTGTCTCCATCCCTTTTTCCTTGGGACCTTCCCTAACCCTAGGCTGATTTACCTGCCTAGGGTTAGGGTTTGGGTTGAGCCTAGGGATAGGGTTTCTCAAACCAGGAAGCCCTGAGTTCCAGGCACACTGCAGCTGCAAAAGGCATCCCAAAGAGAGCGCAAAACTGCCACAACATGGCTGTCTCCACCCCTTTTTCCTAGGGACCTTATCTAACCCTAGGCTGATTTACCAGCCTAGGGTTAGGGTTAGGGTTGAGCCTAGGGTTAGGGTTTCTTAAACCAGGAAGTCCTGAGCTCCAGGCACACTGCAGCTGCAAAAGGCATCCCAAAGAGAGCGCAAAACTGCCACAACATGGCTGTCTCCACCCCTTTTTCCTTGGGACCTTACCTAACCCTAGGTGATTAACTTGTCTATGGAAAATGTTATTACTGAGCCTAGGGTTAGGGTTTCTTAAACGAGGAAGCCCTGAGCTCCAGGCACACTGCAGCTGCAAAAGGCATCCCAAAGAGAGTGCAAAACTGCCACAACATGGCTGTCTCCACCCCTTTTTCCTTGGGACCTTCCCTAACCCTAGGCTGATTTACCTGCCTATTGTTAGGGTTAGGGTTGAGCCTAGGGTTAGGGTTTCTTAAACCAGGAAGCCCTGAGCTCCAGGCACACTGCAGCTGCAAAAGGCATCCCAAAGAGAGCGCAAAACTGCCACAACATGGCTGTCTCCACCCCTTTTTCCTTGGGACCTTCCCTAACCCTAGGCTGATTTACCTGCCTAGGGTTAGGGATAGGGTTGAGCCTAGGGTTAGGGTTTTTTAAACCAGGAAGCCCTGAGCTCCAGGCACACTGCAGCTGCAAAAGGCATCCCAAAGAGAGCGCAAAACTGCCACAACATGGCTGTTTCCACCCCTTTTTCCTTGGGACCTTACTTAACCCTAGGTGATTACCTTGCCTATGGAAAATGTTATTACTGAGCCTAGGGTTAGGGTTTCTTAAACCAGGAAGCCCTGAGGTCCAGGCCCACTGCAGCTGCAAAAGGCATCCCAAAGAGAGCGCAAAACTGCCACAACATGGCTGTCTCCACCCCTTTTTCCTTGGGACCTTCCCTAACCCTCGGCTGATTTACCTGCCTAGGGTTAGGGTTAGGGTTGAGCCTAGGGTTAGGGTTTCTCAAACCAGGAAGCCCTGAGCTCCAGGCACACTGCAGCTGCAAAAGGCATCCCAAAGAGAGCGCAAAACTGCCACAACATGGCTGTCTCCACCCATTTTTCCTTGGGACCTTACTTAACCCTAGGCTGATTTACCTGCCTAGGGCTAGGGTTTGGGTTGAGCCTAGGGTTAGGGTTTCTCAAACCAGGAAGCCCTGAGGTCCAGGCACACTGCAGCTGCAAAAGGCATCCCAAAGAGAGCGCAAAACTGCCACAACATGGCTGTCTCCACCCCTTTTTCCTTGGGACCTTCCCTAACCCTAGGCTGATTTACCTGCCCAGGGATAGGGTTAGGGTTGAGCCTAGGGTTAGGGTTTCTTAAACCAGGAAGCCCTGAGCTCCAGGCACACTGCAGCTGCAAAAGGCATCCCAAAGACAGCGCAACACTGCCACAACATGGCTGTCTCCACCCCTTTTTCCTTGGGACATTACTTAACCCTAGGCTGATTTACCTGCCTATGGAAATGGTTATTACAGAGCCTAGGGTTAGGGTTTCTTAAACCAGGAAGCCCTGAGCTCCAGGCACACTGCAGCTGCAAAAGGCATCCCAAAGAGAGCGCAAAACTGCCACAACATGGCTGTCTCCACCCCTTTTTCCTTGGGACCTTCCCTAACCCTAGGCTGATTTACCTGCCTAGGGTTAGGGTTAGGGTTGAGCCTAGGGTTAGGGTTTCTCAAACCAGGAAGGCCTGAGCTCCAGGCACACTGCAGCAGCAAAAGGCATCCCAAAGAGAGCGCAAAACTGCCACAACATGGCTGTCTCCACCCCTTCTTCCTTGGGACCTTCCCTAACCCTAGGCTGATTTACCTGCCTAGGGTTAGGGTTAGGGTTGAGCCTAGGGTTAGGGTTTCTCAAACCAGGAAGCCCTGAGCTCCAGGCACACTGCAGCTGCAAAAGGCATCCCAAAGAGAGCGCAAAACTGCCACAACATGGCTGTCTCCACCCCTTTTTCCTTGGGACCTTCCCTAACCCTAGGCTGATTTACCTGCCTAGGGTTAGGGTTAGGGTTGAGCCTAGGGTTAGGGTTTCTCAAACCAGGAAGGCCTGAGCTCCAGGCACACTGCAGCAGCAAAAGGCATCCCAAAGAGAGCGCAAAACTGCCACAACATGGCTGTCTCCACCCCTTCTTCCTTGGGACCTTCCCTAACCCTAGGCTGATTTACCTGCCTAGGGTTAGGGTTAGGGTTGAGCCTAGGGTTAGGGTTTCTCAAACCAGGAAGCCCTGAGCTCCAGGCACACTGCAGCTGCAAAAGGCATCCCAAAGAGAGCGCAAAACTGCCACAACATGGCTGTCTCCACCCCTTTTTCCTTGGGACCTTCCCTAACCCTAGGCTGATTTACCTGCCTAGGGTTAGGGTTTGGGCTGAGCCTAGGGTTAGGGTTTTTTAAACCAGGAAGCCCTGAGCTCCAGGCACACTGCAGCTGCAAAAGGCATCCCAAAGAGAGCGCAAAACTGCCACAATATGACTGTCTCCACCCCTTTTTCCTTGGGACCTTACTTAACCCTAGGTGATTAACTTGCCTATGGAAAAGGTTATTACTGAGCCTAGGGTTAGGGTTTCTTAAACGAGGAAGCCCTGATCTCCAGGCACACTGCAGCTGCAAAAAGCATCCCAAAGAGAGCGCAAAACTGCCACAACATGGCTGTCTCCACCCCTTTTTCCTTGGGACCTTCCCTAACCCTAGGCTGATTTACCTGCCTAGGGTTAGGGTTAGGGTTGAGCCTAGGGATAGGGTTTCTCAAACCAGGAAGCCCTGAGTTCCAGGCACACTGCAGCTGCAAAAGGCATCCCAAAGAGAGCGCAAAACTGCCACAACATGGCTGTCTCCACCCCTTTTTCCTTGGGACCTTCCCTAACCCTAGGCTGATTTACCTGCCTATGGAAAAGGTTATTACTGAGGCTAGGGTTAGGGTTTCTTAAACCAGGAAGCCCTGAGCTCCAGGCACACTGCAGCTGCAAAAGGCATCCCAAAGAGAGCGCAAAACTGCCACAACATGGCTGTCTCCATCCCTTTTTCCTTGGGACCTTCCCTAACCCTAGGCTGATTTACCTGCCTAGGGTTAGGGTTAGGGTTGAGCCTAGGGATAGGGTTTCTCAAACCAGGAAGCCCTGAGCTCCAGGCACACTGCAGCTGCAAAAGGCATCCCAAAGAGAGCGCAAAACTGCCACAACATGGCTGTCTCCACCCCTTTTTCCTTGGGACCTTCCCTAACCCTAGGCTGATTTACCTGCCTATGGAAAAGGTTATTACTGAGGCTAGGGTTAGGGTTTCTTAAACCAGGAAGCCCTGAGCTCCAGGCACACTGCAGCTGCAAAAGGCATCCCAAAGAGAGCGCAAAACTGCCACAACATGGCTGTCTCCATCCCTTTTTCCTTGGGACCTTCCCTAACCCTAGGCTGATTTACCTGCCTAGGGTTAGGGTTTGGGTTGAGCCTAGGGATAGGGTTTCTCAAACCAGGAAGCCCTGAGTTCCAGGCACACTGCAGCTGCAAAAGGCATCCCAAAGAGAGCGCAAAACTGCCACAACATGGCTGTCTCCACCCCTTTTTCCTAGGGACCTTATCTAACCCTAGGCTGATTTACCAGCCTAGGGTTAGGGTTAGGGTTGAGCCTAGGGTTAGGGTTTCTTAAACCAGGAAGTCCTGAGCTCCAGGCACACTGCAGCTGCAAAAGGCATCCCAAAGAGAGCGCAAAACTGCCACAACATGGCTGTCTCCACCCCTTTTTCCTTGGGACCTTACTTAACCCTAGGTGATTAACTTGTCTATGGAAAATGTTATTACTGAGCCTAGGGTTAGGGTTTCTTAAACGAGGAAGCCCTGAGCTCCAGGCACACTGCAGCTGCAAAAGGCATCCCAAAGAGAGTGCAAAACTGCCACAACATGGCTGTCTCCACCCCTTTTTCCTTGGGACCTTCCCTAACCCTAGGCTGATTTACCTGCCTATTGTTAGGGTTAGGGTTGAGCCTAGGGTTAGGGTTTTTTAAACCAGGAAGCCCTGAGCTCCAGGCACACTGCAGCTGCAAAAGGCATCCCAAAGAGAGCGCAAAACTGCCACAACATGGCTGTCTCCACCCCTTTTTCCTTGGGACCTTCCCTAACCCTAGGCTGATTTACCTGCCTAGGGTTAGGGATAGGGTTGAGCCTAGGGTTAGGGTTTTTTAAACCAGGAAGCCCTGAGCTCCAGGCACACTGCAGCTGCAAAAGGCATCCCAAAGAGAGCGCAAAACTGCCACAACATGGCTGTTTCCACCCCTTTTTCCTTGGGACCTTACTTAACCCTAGGTGATTACCTTGCCTATGGAAAATGTTATTACTGAGCCTAGGGTTAGGGTTTCTTAAACCAGGAAGCCCTGAGGTCCAGGCCCACTGCAGCTGCAAAAGGCATCCCAAAGAGAGCGCAAAACTGCCACAACATGGCTGTCTCCACCCCTTTTTCCTTGGGACCTTCCCTAACCCTCGGCTGATTTACCTGCCTAGGGTTAGGGTTAGGGTTGAGCCTAGGGTTAGGGTTTCTCAAACCAGGAAGCCCTGAGCTCCAGGCACACTGCAGCTGCAAAAGGCATCCCAAAGAGAGCGCAAAACTGCCACAACATGGCTGTCTCCACCCCTTTTTCCTTGGGACCTTACTTAACCCTAGGCTGATTTACCTGCCTAGGGTTAGGGTTTGGGTTGAGCCTAGGGTTAGGGTTTCTCAAACCAGGAAGCCCTGAGGTCCAGGCACACTGCAGCTGCAAAAGGCATCCCAAAGAGAGCGCAAAACTGCCACAACATGGCTCTCTCCACCCCTTTTTCCTTGGGACCTTCCCTAACCCTAGGCTGATTTACCTGCCCAGGGATAGGGTTAGGGTTGAGCCTAGGGTTAGCGTTTCTTAAACCAGGAAGCCATGAGCTCCAGGCACACTGCAGCTGCAAAAGGCATCCCAAAGACAGCGCAACACTGCCACAACATGGCTGTCTCCACCCCTTTTTCCTTGGGACATTACTTAACCCTAGGCTGATTTACCTGCCTAGGGTTAGGGTTAGGGTTGAGCCTAGGGTTAGGGTTTCTCAAACCAGGAAGCCCTGAGCTCCAGGCACACTGCAGCTGCAAAAGGCATCCCAAAGAGAGCGCAAAACTGCCACAACATGGCTGTCTCCACCCCTTCTTCCTTGGGACCTTCCCTAACCCTCGGCTGATTTACCTGCCTAGGGTTAGGGTTAGGGTTGAGCCTAGGGTTAGGGTTTTTTAAACCAGGAAGCCCTGAGCTCCAGGCACACTGCAGCTGCAAAAGGCATCCCAAAGAGAGCGCAAAACTGCCACAATATGACTGTCTCCACCCCTTTTTCCTTGGGACCTTACTTAACCCTAGGTGATTAACTTGCCTATGGAAAAGGTTATTACTGAGCCTAGGGTTAGGGTTTCTTAAACGAGGAAGCCCTGATCTCCAGGCACACTGCAGCTGCAAAAAGCATCCCAAAGAGAGCGCAAAACTGCCACAACATGGCTGTCTCCATCTTTTTTTCCTTGGGACCTTCCCTAACCCTAGGCTGATTTACCTGCCTAGGGTTAGGGTTAGGGTTGAGCCTAGGGTTAGGGTTTTTTAAACCAGGAAGCCCTGAGCTCCAGGCACACTGCAGCTGCAAAAGGCATCCCAAAGAGAGCGCCAAACTGCCACAACATGGCTGTTTCCACCCCTTTTTCCGTGGGACCTTACTTAACCCTAGGTGATTACCTTGCCTATGGAAAATGTTATTACTGAGCCTAGGGTTATGGTTTCTCAAACCAGGAAGCCCTGAGCTCCAGGCCCACTGCAGCTGCAAAAGGCATCCCAAAGAGAGCGCAAAACTGCCACAACATGGCTGTCTCCACCCCTTTTTCCTTGGGACCTTCCCTAACCCTAGGCTGATTTACCTGCCTAGGGTTAGGGTTAGGGTTGAGCCTAGGGTTAGGGTTTCTCAAACCAGGAAGGCCTGAGCTCCAGGCACACTGCAGCTGCAAAAGGCATCCCAAAGAGAGCGCAAAACTGCCACAACATGGCTGTCTCCACCCCTTTTTCCTTGGGACCTTCCCTAACCCTAGGCTGATTTACCTGCCTAGGGTTAGGGTTAGGGTTGAGCCTAGGGTTAGGGTTTCTTAAACCAGGAAGGCCTGAGCTCCAGGCACACTGCAGCTGCAAAAAGAATCCCAAAGAGAGCGCAAAACTGCCACAACATGGCTGTCTCCACCCCTTTTTCCTTGGGACCTTCCCTAACCCTAGGCTGATTTACCTGCCTATGGAAAAGGTTATTACTGAGGCTAGGGTTAGGGTTTCTTAAACCAGGAAGCCCTGAGCTCCAGGCACACTGCAGCTGCAAAAGGCATCCCAAAGAGAGCGCAAAACTGCCACAACATGGCTGTCTCCACCCCTTTTTCCTTGGGACCTTCCCTAACCCTAGGCTGATTTACCTGCCTAGGGTTAGGGTTAGGGTTGAGCCTAGGGATAGGGTTTCTCAAACCAGGAAGCCCTGAGTTCCAGGCACACTGCAGCTGCAAAAGGCATCCCAAAGAGAGCGCAAAACTGCCACAACATGGCTGTCTCCACCCCTTTTTCCTTGGGACCTTCCCTAACCCTAGGCTGATTTACCTGCCTATGGAAAAGGTTATTACTGAGGCTAGGGTTAGGGTTTCTTAAACCAGGAAGCCCTGAGCTCCAGGCACACTGCAGCTGCAAAAGGCATCCCAAAGAGAGCGCAAAACTGCCACAACATGGCTGTCTCCACCCCTTTTTCCTTGGGACCTTCCCTAACCCTAGGCTGATTTACCTTCCTAGGGTTAGGGTTAGGGTTGAGCCTAGGGTTAGGTTTTCTCAAACCAGGAAGCCCTGAGCTCCAGGCACACTGCAGCTGCAAAAGGCATCCCAAAGAGAGCGCAAAACTGCCACAACATGGCTGTCTACACCCCTTTTTCCTTGGGACCTTCCCTAACCCTAGGCTGATTTAACTGCCGAGGGTTAGGGTTAGGGTTGAGCCTAGGGTTAGGGTTTCTCAAACCAGGAAGGCCTGAGCTCCAGGAACACTGCAGCTGCAAAAAGCATCCCAAAGAGAGCGCAAAACTGCCACAACATGGCTGTCTCCACCCCTTTTTCCTTGGGACCTTCCCTAACCCTAGGCTGATTTACCTGCCTAGGGTTAGGGTTAGGGTTGAGCCTAGGGTTAGGGTTTCTCAAACCAGGAAGCCCTGAGTTCCAGGCACACTGCAGCTGCAAAAGGCATCCCAAAGAGAGCGCAAAACTGCCACGACATGGCTGTCTCCACCCCTTTTTCCTTGGGACCTTCCCTAACCCTAGGCTGATTTACCTTCCTAGGGTTAGGGTTAGGGTTGAGCCTAGGGTTAGGGTTTTTCAAACCAGGAAGCCCTGAGTTCCAGGCACACTGCAGCTGCAAAAGGCATCCCAAAGAGAGCGCAAAACTGCCACAACATGGCTGTCTCCACCCCTTTTTCCTTGGGACCTTCCCTAAACCTAGGCTGCTTTACCTGCCTAGGGTTAGGGTTAGGGTTGAGCCTAGGGTTAGGGTTTCTCAAACCAGGAAGCCCTGAGCTCCAGGCACACTGCAGCTGCAAAAGGCATCCCAAAGAGAGCGCAAAACTGCCACAACATGGCTGTCTCCACTGCTTTTTCCTTGGGACCTTCCCTAACCCTAGGCTGATTTACCTGCCTATTGTTAGGGTTAGGGTTGAGCCTAGGGTTAGGGTTTCTCAAACCAGGAAGCCCTGAGCTCCAGGCACACTGCAGCTGCAAAAGGCATCCCAAAGAGAGCGCAAAACTGCCACAACATGGCTGTTTCCACCCCTTTTTCCTTGGGACCTTACTTAACCCTAGGTGATTACCTTGCCTATTGAAAATGTTATTACTGAGCCTAGGGTTAGGGTTTCTTAAACCAGGAAGCCCTGAGCTCCAGGCACACAGCAGCTGCAAAAGGCATCCCAAAGAGAGCGCAAAACTGCCACAACATGGCTGTCTCCATCCCTTTTTCCTTGGGACCTTCCCTAACCCTAGGCTGATTTACCTGCCTAGGGTTAGGGTCGGGGTTGAGCCTAGGGTTAGGGTTTCTCAAACCAGGAAGCCCTGAGCTCCAGGCACACTGCAGCTGCAAAAGGCATCCCAAAGAGAGCGCAAAACTGCCACAACATGGCTGTCTCCACCCCTTTTTCCTTGGGACCTTCCCTAACCCTAGGCTGATTTACCTGCCCAGGGATAGGGTTAGGGTTGAGCCTAGGGTTAGGGTTTCTTAAACGAGGAAGCCCTGAGCTCCAGGCACACTGCAGCTGCAAAAGGCATCCCAAAGACAGCGCAACACTGCCACAACATGGCTGTCTCCACCCCTTTTTCCTTGGGACATTACTTAACCCTAGGTGATTAACTTGCCTATGGAAAAGGTTATTACTGAGCCTAGGGTTAGGGTTTCTTAAACGAGGAAGCCCTGATCTCCAAGCACACTGCAGCTGCAAAAAGCATCCCAAAGAGAGCGCAAAACTGCCACAACATGGCTGTCTCCATCCCTTTTTCCTTGGGACCTTCCCTAACCCTAGGCTGATTTACCTGCCTAGGGTTAGGGTTAGGGTTGAGCCTAGGGTTAGGGTTTTTTAAACCAGGAAGCCCTGAGCTCCAGGCACACTGCAGCTGCAAAAGGCATCCCAAAGAGAGCGCAAAACTGCCACAACATGGCTGTTTCCACCCCTTTTTCCGTGGGACCTTACTTAACCCTAGGTGATTACCTTGCCTATGGAAAATGTTATTACTGAGCCTAGGGTTAGGGTTTCTTAAACCAGGAAGCCCTGAGCTCCAGGCACACTGCAGCTGCAAAAGGCATCCCAAAGAGAGCGCAAAACTGCCACAACATGGCTCTCTCCACCCCTTTTTCCTTGGGACCTTCCCTAACCCTAGGCTGATTTACCTGCCTAGGGTTAGGGTTAGGGTTGAGCCTAGGGTTAGGGTTTCTCAAACCAGGAAGGCCTGAGCTCCAGGCACACTGCAGCTGCAAAAGGCATCCCAAAGAGAGCGCAAAACTGCCACAACATGGCTGTCTCCACCCCTTTTTCCTTGGGACCTTCCCTAACCCTAGGCTGATTTACCTGCCTAGGGTTAGGGTTAGGGTTGAGCCTAGGGTTAGGGTTTCTTAAACCAGGAAGGCCTGAGCTCCAGGCACACTGCAGCTGCAAAAAGAATCCCAAAGAGAGCGCAAAACTGCCACAACATGGCTGTCTCCACCCCTTTTTCCTTGGGACCTTCCCTAACCCTAGGCTGATTTACCTGCCTATGGAAAAGGTTATTACTGAGGCTAGGGTTAGGGTTTCTTAAACCAGGAAGCCCTGAGCTCCAGGCACACTGCAGCTGCAAAAGGCATCCCAAAGAGAGCGCAAAACTGCCACAACATGGCTGTCTCCACCCCTTTTTCCTTGGGACCTTCCCTAACCCTAGGCTGATTTACCTGCCTAGGGTTAGGGTTAGGGTTGAGCCTAGGGATAGGGTTTCTCAAACCAGGAAGCCCTGAGTTCCAGGCACACTGCAGCTGCAAAAGGCATCCCAAAGAGAGCGCAAAACTGCCACAACATGGCTGTCTCCACCCCTTTTTCCGTGGGACCTTACTTAACCCTAGGCTGATTTACCTGCCTATGGAAAAGGTTATTACTGAGGCTAGGGTTAGGGTTTCTTAAACCAGGAAGCCCTGAGCTCCAGGCACACTGCAGCTGCAAAAGGCATCCCAAAGAGAGCGCAAAACTGCCACAACATGGCTGTCTCCATCCCTTTTTCCTTGGGACCTTCCCTAACCCTAGGCTGATTTACCTGCCTAGGGTTAGGGTTAGGGTTGAGCCTAGGGATAGGGTTTCTCAAACCAGGAAGCCCTGAGCTCCAGGCACACTGCAGCTGCAAAAGGCATCCCAAAGAGAGCGCAAAAACTGCCACAACATGGCTGTCTCCACCCCTTTTTCCTTGGGACCTTCCCTAACCCTAGGCTGATTTACCTGCCTATGGAAAAGGTTATTACTGAGGCTAGGGTTAGGGTTTCTCAAACCAGGAAGCCCTGAGCTCCAGGCACACTGCAGCTGCAAAAGGCATCCCAAAGAGAGCGCAAAACTGCCACAACATGGCTGTCTCCACCCCTTTTTCCTTGGGACCTTCCCTAAACCTAGGCTGATTTACCTGCCTAGGGTTAGGGTTAGGGTTGAGCCTAGGGTTAGCGTTTCTCAAACCAGGAAGCCCTGAGCTCCAGGCACACTGCAGCTGCAAAAGGCATCCCAAAGAGAGCGCAAAACTGCCACAACATGGCTGTCTCCACCCCTTTTTCCTTGGGACCTTCCCTAACCCTAGGCTGATTTACCTGCCTAGGGTTAGGGTTAGGGTTGAGCCTAGGGTTAGGGTTTCTCAAACCAGGAAGGCCTGAGCTCCAGGAACACTGCAGCTGCAAAAAGCATCCCAAAGAGAGCGCAAAACTGCCACAACATGGCTGTCTCCACCCCTTTTTCCTTGGGACCTTCCCTAACCCTAGGCTGATTTACCTGCCTACGGTTAGGGTTTGGGTTGAGCCTAGGGTTAGGGTTTCTCAAACCAGAAAGCCCTGAGTTCCAGGCACACTGCAGCTGCAAAAGGCATCCCAAAGAGAGCGCAAAACTGCCACGACATGGCTGTCTCCACCCCTTTTTCCTTGGGACCTTCCCTAACCCTAGGCTGATTTACCTTCCTAGGGTTAGGGTTAGGGTTGAGCCTAGGGTTAGGGTTTTTCAAACCAGGAAGCCCTGAGTTCCAGGCACACTGCAGCTGCAAAAGGCATCCCAAAGAGAGCGCAAAACTGCCACAACATGGCTGTCTCCACCCCTTTTTCCTTGGGACCTTCCCTAAACCTAGGCTGCTTTACCTGCCTAGGGTTAGGGTTAGGGTTGAGCCTAGGGTTAGGGTTTCTCAAACCAGGAAGCCCTGAGCTCCAGGCACACTGCAGCTGCAAAAGGCATCCCAAAGAGAGCGCAAAACTGCCACAACATGGCTGTCTCCACCCCTTTTTCCTTGGGACCTTCCCTAACCCTAGGCTGATTTACCTGCCTATTGTTAGGGTTAGGGTTGAGCCTAGGGTTAGGGTTTCTCAAACCAGGAAGCCCTGAGCTCCAGGCACACTGCAGCTGCAAAAGGCATCCCAAAGACAGCGCAAAACTGCCACAACATGGCTGTTTCCACCCCTTTTTCCGTGGGACCTTACTTAACCCTAGGTGATTACCTTGCCTATTGAAAATGTTATTACTGAGCCTAGGGTTAGGGTTTCTTAAACCAGGAAGCCCTGAGTTCCAGGCACACTGCAGCTGCAAAAGGCATCCCAAAGAGAGCGCAAAACTGCCACAACATGGCTGTCTCCACCCCTTTTTCCTTGGGACCTTCCCTAACCCTAGGCTGATTTACCTGCCTAGGGTTAGGGTCGGGGTTGAGCCTAGGGTTAGGGTTTCTCAAACCAGGAAGCCCTGAGCTCCAGGCACACTGCAGCTGCAAAAGGCATCCCAAAGAGAGCGCAAAACTGCCACAACATGGCTGTCTCCACCCCTTTTTCCTTGGGACCTTCCCTAACCCTAGGCTGATTTACCTGCCTATGGAACAGGTTATTACTGAGCCTAGGGTTAGGGTTTCTTAAACCAGGAAGCCCTGAGCTCCAGGCACACTGCAGCTGCAAAAGGCATCCCAAAGAGAGCGCAAAACTGCCACAACATGGCTGTCTCCACCCCTTTTCCTTGGGACCTTCCCTAACCCTAGGCTGATTTACCTGCCTAGGGTTAGGGTTAGGGTTGAGCCTAGGGTTAGGGTTTTTTAAACGAGGAAGCCCTGAGGTCCAGGCACACTGCAGCTGCAAAAGGCATCCCAAAGAGAGCGCAAAACTGCCACAACATGGCTGTCTCCACCCCTTTTTCCTTGGGACCTTCCCTAACCCTAGGCTGATTTACCTGCCTAGGGTTAGGGTTAGGGTTGAGCCTAGGGTTAGCGTTTCTCAAACCAGGAAGCCCTGAGGTCCAGGCACACTGCAGCTGCAAAAGGCATCCCAAAGAGAGCGCAAAACTGCCACAACATGGCTGTCTCCACCCCTTTTTCCTTGGGACCTTCCCTAACCCTAGCTGATTTACCTGCCTATGGAAAAGGTTATTACAGAGCCTAGGGTTAGGGTTTCTTAAACCAGGAAGCCCTGAGCTCCAGGCACACTGCAGCTGCAAAAGGCATCCCAAAGAGAGCGCAAAACTGCCACAACATGGCTGTCTCCATCCCTTTTTCCTTGGGACCTTCCTTAACCCTAGGCTGATTTACCTGCCCAGGGTTAGGGTTAGGGTTGAGCCTAGGGTTCGGGTTTTTTAAACCAGGAAGCCCTGAGCTCCAGGCACACTGCAGCTGCAAAAGGCATCCCAAAGAGAGCGCAAAACTGCCACAACATGGCTGTCGCCACCCCTTTTTCCTTGGGACCTTACTTAACCCTAGGTGATTAACTTGCCTATGGAAAATGTTATTACTGAGCCTAGGGTTAGGGTTTCTTAAACGAGGAAGCCCTGAGCTCCAGGCACACTGCAGCTGCAAAAGGCATCCCAAAGAGAGCGCAAAACTCCCACAACATGGCTGTCTCCATCCCTTTTTCCTTGGGACCTTCCCTAACCCTAGGCTGATTTACCTGCCTATTGTTAGGGTTAGGGTTGAGCCTAGGGTTAGGGTTTCTCAAACCAGGAAGCCCTGAGCTCCAGGCACACTGCAGCTGCAAAAGGCATCCCAAAGAGAGTGCAAAACTGCCACAACATGGCTGTCTACACCCCTTTTTCCTTGGGCCCTTCCCTAACCCTAGGCTGATTTACCTGCCTAAGGTTAGGGTTAGGATTGAGCCAAGGGTTAGGGTTTCTCAAACCAGGAAGCCCTGAGCTCCAGGCACACTGCAGCTGCAAAAGGCATCCCAAAGAGAGCGCAAAACTGCCACAACATGGCTGTCTTCATCCCTTTTTCCTTGGGACCTTCCCTAACCCTAGGCTGATTTACCTGCCTATTGTTAGGGTTTGGGTTGAGCCTAGGGTTAGGGTTTTTTAAACCAGGAAGCCCTGAGTTCCAGGCACACAGCAGCTGCAAAAGGCATCCCAAAGAGAGCGCAAAACTGCCACAACATGGCTGTCTCCACCCCTTTTTCCTTGGGACCTTCCCTAACCCTAGGCTGATTTACCTGCCTAGCGTAAGGGTTAGGGTTGAGCCTAGGGTTAGGGTTTCTCAAACCAGGAAGCCCTGAGCTCCAGGCACACTGCAGCTGCAAAAGGCATCCCAAAGAGAGCGCAAAACTGCCACAACATGGCTGTCTTCACCCCTTTTTCCTTGGGACATTACTTAACCCTAGGTGATTTACTTGCCTATGGAAAAGGTTATTACAGAGCCTAGGGTTAGGGTTTCTTAAACCAGGAAGCCCTGAGCTCCAGGCACACTGCGGCTGCAAAAGGCATCCCTAAGAGAGCGCAAAACTGCCACAACATGGCTGTCTCCACCCCTTTTTCCTTGGGACCTTCCCTAACCCTCGGCTGATTTACCTGCCTAGGGTTAGGGTTAGGGTTGAGCCTAGGGTTAGGGTTTCTCAAACCAGGAAGCCCTGAGCTCCAGGCACACTGCAGCTGCAAAAGGCATCCCAAAGAGAGCGCAAAACTGCCACAACATGGCTGTCTCCACCCCTTTTTCCTTGGGACCTTCCCTAACCCTAGGCTGATTTACCTGCCTATGGAAAAGGTTATTACTGAGCCTAGGGTTAGGGTTTCTTAAACCAGGAAGCCCTGAGGTCCAGGCACACTGCAGCTGCAAAAGGCATCCCAAAGAGAGCGCAAAACTGCCACAACATGGCTGTCTCCACCCATTTTTCCTTGGGACCTTACTTAACCCTAGGTGATTAACTTATTTATGGAAAATGTTATTACTGAGCCGAGGGTTAGGGTTTCTTAAACCAGGAAGCCCTGAGCTCCAGGCACACTGCAGCTGCAAAAGGCATCCCAAAGAGAGCGCAAAACTGCCACAACATGGCTGTCTCCATCCCTTTTTCCTTGGGACCTTCCCTAACCCTAGGCTGATTTACCTGCCTAGGGTTAGGGTTTGGGTTCAGCCTAGGGTTAGGGTTTCTTAAACCAGGAAGCCCTGAGCTCCAGGCACACTGCAGCTGCAAAAGGCATCCCAAAGAGAGCGCAAAACTGCCACAACATGGCTGTCTCCACCCCTTTTTCCTAGGGACCTTATCTAACCCTAGGCTGATTTACCAGCCTAGGGTTAGGGTTAGGGTTGAGCCTAGGGTTAGGGTTTCTTAAACCAGGAAGTCCTGAGCTCCAGGCACACTGCAGCTGCAAAAGGCATCCCAAAGAGAGCGCAAAACTGCCACAACATGGCTGTCTCCAGCCCTTTTTCCTTGGGACCTTACTTAACCCTAGGTGATTAACTTGTCTATGGAAAATGTTATTACTGAGCCTAGGGTTAGGGTTTCTTAAACGAGGAAGCCCTGAGCTCCAGGCACACTGCAGCTGCAAAAGGCATCCCAAAGAGAGTGCAAAACTGCCACAACATGGCTGTCTCCACCCCTTTTTCCTTGGGACCTTCCCTAACCCTAGGCTGATTTACCTGCCTATTGTTAGGGTTAGGGTTGAGCCTACTGTTAGGGTTTTTTAAACCAGGAAGCCCTGAGCTCCAGGCACACTGCAGCTGCAAAAGGCATCCCAAAGAGAGCGCAAAACTGCCACAACATGGCTGTCTCCACCCCTTTTTCCTTGGGACCTTCCCTAACCCTAGGCTGATTTACCTGCCTAGGGTTAGGGATAGGGTTGAGCCTAGGGTTAGGGTTTTTTAAACCAGGAAGCTCTGAGCTCCAGGCACACTGCAGCAGCAAAAGGCATCCCAAAGAGAGCGCAAAACTGCCACAACATGGCTGTTTCCACCCCATTTTCCTTGGGACCTTACTTAACCCTAGGTGATTACCTTGCCTATGGAAAATGTTATTACTGAGCCTAGGGTTAGGGTTTCTTAAACCAGGAAGCCCTGAGGTCCAGGCCCACTGCAGCTGCAAAAGGCATCCCAAAGAGAGCGCAAAACTGCCACAACATGGCTGTCTCCACCCCTTTTTCCTTGGGACCTTCCCTAACCCTCGGTTGATTTACCTGCCTAGGGTTAGGGTTATGGTTGAGCCTACGGTTAGGGTTTCTCAAACCAGGAAGCCCTGAGCTCCACGCACACTGCAGCTGCAAAAGGCATCCCAAAGAGAGCGCAAAACTGCCACAACATGGCTGTCTCCACCCCTTTTTCCTTGGGACCTTCCCTAACCCTAGGCTGATTTACCTGCCTAGGGTTAGGGTTGGGGTTGAGCCTAGGGTTAGGGTTTCTCAAACCAGGAAGCCCTGAGGTCCAGGCACACTGCAGCTGCAAAAGGCATCCCAAAGAGAGCGCAAAACTGCCACAACATGGCTGTCTCCACCCCTTTTTCCTTGGGACCTTCCCTAACCCTAGGCTGATTTACCTGCCCAGGGATAGGGTTAGGGTTGAGCCTAGGGTTAGGGTTTCTTAAACCAGGAAGCCCTGAGCTCCAGGCACACTGCAGCTGCAAAAGGCATCCCAAAGACAGCGCAACACTGCCACAACATGGCTGTCTCCACCCCTTTTTCCTTGGGACATTACTTAACCCTAGGCTGATTTACCTGCCTATGGAAACGGTTATTACAGAGCCTAGGGTTAGGGTTTCTTAAACCAGGAAGCCCTGAGCTCCAGGCACACTGCAGCTGCAAAAGGCATCCCAAAGAGAGCGCAAAACTGCCACAACATGGCTGTCTCCACCCCTTTTTCCTTGGGACCTTCCCTAACCCTAGGCTGATTTACCTGCCTAGGGTTAGGGTTAGGGTTGAGCCTAGGGTTAGGGTTTCTCAAACCAGGAAGGCCTGAGCTCCAGGCACACTGCAGCAGCAAAAGGCATCCCAAAGAGAGCGCAAAACTGCCACAACATGGCTGTCTCCACCCCTTCTTCCTTGGGACCTTCCCTAACCCTCGGCTGATTTACCTGCCTAGGGTTAGGGTTAGGGTTGAGCCTAGGGTTAGGGTTTCTCAAACCAGGAAGCCCTGAGCTCCAGGCACACTGCAGCTGCAAAAGGCATCCCAAAGAGAGCGCAAAACTGCCACAACATGGCTGTCTCCACCCCTTTTTCCTTGGGACCTTCCCTAACCCTAGGCTGATTTACCTGCCTAGGGTTAGGGTTAGGGTTGAGCCTAGGGTTAGGGTTTTTTAAACCAGGAAGCCCTGAGCTCCAGGCACACTGCAGCTGCAAAAGGCATCCCAAAGAGAGCGCAAAACTGCCACAATATGACTGTCTCCACCCCTTTTTCCTTGGGACCTTACTTAACCCTAGGTGATTAACTTGCCTATGGAAAAGGTTATTACTGAGCCTAGGGTTAGGGTTTCTTAAACGAGGAAGCCCTGAGCTCCAGGCACACTGCAGCTGCAAAAAGCATCCCAAAGAGAGCGCAAAACTGCCACAACATGGCTGTCTCCATCTTTTTTTCCTTGGGACCTTCCCTAACCCTAGGCTGATTTACCTGCCTAGGGTTAGGGTTAGGGTTGAGCCTAGGGTTAGGGTTTTTTAAACCAGGAAGCCCTGAGCTCCAGGCACACTGCAGCTGCAAAAGGCATCCCAAAGAGAGCGCAAAACTGCCACAACATGGCTGTTTCCACCCCTTTTTCCGTGGGACCTTACTTAACCCTAGGTGATTACCTTGCCTATGGAAAATGTTATTACTGAGCCTAGGGTTAGGGTTTCTTAAACCAGGAAGCCCTGAGCTCCAGGCCCACTGCAGCTGCAAAAGGCATCCCAAAGAGAGCGCAAAACTGCCACAACATGGCTGTCTTCATCCCTTTTTCCTTGGGACCTTCGCTAACCCTAGGCTGATTTACCTGCCTATTGTTAGGGTTTGGGTTGAGCCTAGGGTTAGGGTTTTTTAAACCAGGAAGCCCTGAGTTCCAGGCACACAGCAGCTGCAAAAGGCATCCCAAAGAGAGCGCAAAACTGCCACAACATGGCTGTCTCCACCCCTTTTTCCTTGGGACCTTCCCTAACCCTAGGCTGATTTACCTGCCTAGCGTAAGGGTTAGGGTTGAGCCTAGGGTTAGGGTTTCTCAAACCAGGAAGCCCTGAGCTCCAGGCACACTGCAGCTGCAAAAGGCATCCCAAAGAGAGCGCAAAACTGCCACAACATGGCTGTCTTCACCCCTTTTTCCTTGGGACATTACTTAACCCTAGGTGATTTACTTGCCTATGGAAAAGGTTATTACAGAGCCTAGGGTTAGGGTTTCTTAAACCAGGAAGCCCTGAGCTCCAGGCACACTGCGGCTGCAAAAGGCATCCCTAAGAGAGCGCAAAACTGCCACAACATGGCTGTCTCCACCCCTTTTTCCTTGGGACCTTCCCTAACCCTAGGCTGATTTACCTGCCTAGGGTTAGGGTTAGGGTTGAGCCTAGGGTTAGGGTTTCTCAAACCAGGAAGCCCTGAGCTCCAGGCACACTGCAGCTGCAAAAGGCATCCCAAAGAGAGCGCAAAACTGCCACAACATGGCTGTCTCCACCCCTTTTTCCTTGGGACCTTCCCTAACCCTAGGCTGATTTACCTGCCTATGGAAAAGGTTATTACTGAGCCTAGGGTTAGGGTTTTTTAAACCAGGAAGCCCTGGGGTCCAGGCACACTGCAGCTGCAAAAGGCATCCCAAAGAGAGCGCAAAACTGCCACAACATGGCTGTCTCCACCCATTTTTCCTTGGGACCTTACTTAACCCTAGGTGATTAACTTATTTATGGAAAATGTTATTACTGAGCCGAGGGTTAGGGTTTCTTAAACGAGGAAGCCCTGAGCTCCAGGCACACTGCAGCTGCAAAAGGCATCCCAAAGAGAGCGCAAAACTGCCACAACATGGCTGTCTCCATCTTTTTTTCCTTGGGACCTTCCCTAACCCTAGGCTGATTTACCTGCCTAGGGTTAGGGTTTGGGTTCAGCCTAGGGTTAGGGTTTCTTAAACCAGGAAGCCCTGAGCTCCAGGCACACAGCAGCTGCAAAAGGCATCCCAAAGAGAGCGCAAAACTGCCACAACATGGCTGTCTCCACCCCTTTTTCCTAGGGACCTTATCTAACCCTAGGCTGATTTACCAGCCTAGGGTTAGGGTTAGGGTTGAGCCTAGGGTTAGGGTTTCTTAAACCAGGAAGTCCTGAGCTCCAGGCACACTGCAGCTGCAAAAGGCATCCCAAAGAGAGCGCAAAACTGCCACAACATGGCTGTCTCCACCCCTTTTTCCTTGGGACCTTACTTAACCCTAGGTGATTAACTTGTCTATGGAAAATGTTATTACTGAGCCTAGGGTTAGGGTTTCTTAAACGAGGAAGCCCTGAGCTCCAGGCACACTGCAGCTGCAAAAGGCATCCCAAAGAGAGTGCAAAACTGCCACAACATGGCTGTCTCCACCCCTTTTTCCTTGGGACCTTCCCTAACCCTAGGCTGATTTACCTGCCTATTGTTAGGGTTAGGGTTGAGCCTAGGGTTAGGGTTTTTTAAACCAGGAAGCCCTGAGCTCCAGGCACACTGCAGCTGCAAAAGGCATCCCAAAGAGAGCGCAAAACTGCCACAACATGGCTGTCTCCACCCCTTTTTCCTTGGGACCTTCCCTAACCCTAGGCTGATTTACCTGCCTAGGGTTAGGGATAGGGTTGAGCCTAGGGTTAGGGTTTTTTAAACCAGGAAGCCCTGAGCTCCAGGCACACTGCAGCTGCAAAAGGCATCCCAAAGAGAGCGCAAAACTGCCACAACATGGCTGTTTCCACCCCTTTTTCCTTGGGACCTTACTTAACCCTAGGTGATTACCTTGCCTATGGAAAATGTTTTTACTGAGCCTAGGGTTAGGGTTTCTTAAACCAGGAAGCCCTGAGGTCCAGGCCCACTGCAGCTGCAAAAGGCATCCCAAAGAGAGCGCAAAACTGCCACAACATGGCTGTCTCCACCCCTTTTTCCTTGGGACCTTCCCTAACCCTCGGCTGATTTACCTGCCTAGGGTTAGGGTTAGGGTTGAGCCTAGGGTTAGGGTTTCTCAAACCAGGAAGCCCTGAGCTCCAGGCACACTGCAGCTGCAAAAGGCATCCCAAAGAGAGCGCAAAACTGCCACAACATGGCTGTCTCCACCCCTTTTTCCTTGGGACCTTACTTAACCCTAGGCTGATTTACCTGCCTAGGGTTAGGGTTTGGGTTGAGCCTAGGGTTAGGGTTTCTCAAACCAGGAAGCCCTGAGGTCCAGGCACACTGCAGCTGCAAAAGGCATCCCAAAGAGAGCGCAAAACTGCCACAACATGGCTGTCTCCACCCCTTTTTCCTTGGGACCTTCCCTAACCCTAGGCTGATTTACCTGCCCAGGGATAGGGTTAGGGTTGAGCCTAGGGTTAGGGTTTCTTAAACCAGGAAGCCCTGAGCTCCAGGCACACTGCAGCTGCAAAAGGCATCCCAAAGACAGCGCAACACTGCCACAACATGGCTGTCTCCACCCCTTTTTCCTTGGGACATTACTTAACCCTAGGCTGATTTACCTGCCTATGGAAACGGTTATTACAGAGCCTAGGGTTAGGGTTTCTTAAACCAGGAAGCCCTGAGCTCCAGGCACACTGCAGCTGCAAAAGGCATCCCAAAGAGAGCGCAAAACTGCCACAACATGGCTGTCTCCACCCCTTTTTCCTTGGGACCTTCCCTAACCCTAGGCTGATTTACCTGCCTAGGGTTAGGGTTAGGGTTGAGCCTAGGGTTAGGGTTTCTCAAACCAGGAAGGCCTGAGCTCCAGGCACACTGCAGCAGCAAAAGGCATCCCAAAGAGAGCGCAAAACTGCCACAACATGGCTGTCTCCACCCCTTCTTCCTTGGGACCTTCCCTAACCCTCGGCTGATTTACCTGCCTAGGGTTAGGGTTAGGGTTGAGCCTAGGGTTAGGGTTTCTCAAACCAGGAAGCCCTGAGCTCCAGGCACACTGCAGCTGCAAAAGGCATCCCAAAGAGAGCGCAAAACTGCCACAACATGGCTGTCTCCACCCCTTTTTCCTTGGGACCTTCCCTAACCCTAGGCTGATTTACCTGCCTAGGGTTAGGGTTTGGGCTGAGCCTAGGGTTAGGGTTTTTTAAACCAGGAAGCCCTGAGCTCCAGGCACACCGCAGCTGCAAAAGGCATCCCAAAGAGAGCGCAAAACTGCCACAATATGACTGTCTCCACCCCTTTTTCCTTGGGACCTTACTTAACCCTAGGTGATTAACTTGCCTATGGAAAAGGTTATTACTGAGCCTAGGGTTAGGGTTTCTTAAACGAGGAAGCCCTGAGCTCCAGGCACACTGCAGCTGCAAAAAGCATCCCAAAGAGAGCGCAAAACTGCCACAACATGGCTGTCTCCATCTTTTTTTCCTTGGGACCTTCCCTAACCCTAGGCTGATTTACCTGCCTAGGGTTAGGGTTAGGGTTGAGCCTAGGGTTAGGGGTTTTAAACCAGGAAGCCCTGAGCTCCAGGCACACTGCAGCTGCAAAAGGCATCCCAAAGAGAGCGCAAAACTGCCACAACATGGCTGTTTCCACCCCTTTTTCCGTGGGACCTTACTTAACCCTAGGTGATTACCTTGCCTATGGAAAATGTTATTACTGAGCCTAGGGTTAGGGTTTCTTAAACCAGGAAGCCCTGAGCTCCAGGCCCACTGCAGCTGCAAAAGGCATCCCAAAGAGAGCGCAAAACTGCCACAACATGGCTGTCTCCACCCCTTTTTCCTTGGGACCTTCCCTAACCCTAGGCTGATTTACCTGCCTAGGGTTAGGGTTAGGGTTGAGCCTAGGGTTAGGGTTTCTCAAACCAGGAAGCCCTGAGCTCCAGGCACACTGCAGCTGCAAAAGGCATCCCAAAGAGAGCGCAAAACTGCCACAACATGGCTGTCTCCACCCCTTTTTCCTTGGGACCTTCCCTAACCCTAGGCTGATTTACCTGCCTAGGGTTAGGGTTAGGGTTGAGCCTACGGTTAGGGTTTCTTAAACCAGGAAGGCCTGAGCTCCAGGCACACTGCAGCTGCAAAAAGAATCCCAAAGAGAGCGCAAAACTGCCACAACATGGCTGTCTCCACCCCTTTTTCCTTGGGACCTTCCCTAACCCTAGGCTGATTTACCTGCCTATGGAAAAGGTTATTACTGAGGCTAGGGTTAGGGTTTCTTAAACCAGGAAGCCCTGAGCTCCAGGCACACTGCAGCTGCAAAAGGCATCCCAAAGAGAGCGCAAAACTGCCACAACATGGCTGTCTCCATCCCTTTTTCCTTGGGACCTTCCCTAACCCTAGGCTGATTTACCTGCCTAGGGTTAGGGTTAGGGTTGAGCCTAGGGATAGGGTTTCTCAAACCAGGAAGCCCTGAGCTCCAGGCACACTGCAGCTGCAAAAGGCATCCCAAAGAGAGCGCAAAACTGCCACAACATGGCTGTCTCCATCCCTTTTTCCTTGGGACCTTCCCTAACCCTAGGCTGATTTACCTGCCTAGGGTTAGGGTTAGGGTTGAGCCTAGGGATAGGGTTTCTCAAACCAGGAAGCCCTGAGCTCCAGGCACACTGCAGCTGCAAAAGGCATCCCAAAGAGAGCGCAAAACTGCCACAACATGGCTGTCTCCACCCCTTTTTCCTTGGGACCTTCCCTAACCCTAGGCTGATTTACCTGCCTATGGAAAAGGTTATTACTGAGGCTAGGGTTAGGGTTTCTTAAACCAGGAAGCCCTGAGCTCCAGGCACACTGCAGCTGCAAAAGGCATCCCAAAGAGAGCGCAAAACTGCCACAACATGGCTGTCTCCATCCCTTTTTCCTTGGGACCTTCCCTAACCCAAGGCTGATTTACCTGCCTAGGGTTAGGGTTTGGGTTGAGCCTAGGGATAGGGTTTCTCAAACCAGGAAGCCCTGAGTTCCAGGCACACTGCAGCTGCAAAAGGCATCCCAAAGAGAGCGCAAAACTGCCACAACATGGCTGTCTCCACCCCTTCTTCCTTGGGACCTTCCCTAACCCTAGGCTGATTTACCTGCCTAGGGTTAGGGTTAGGGTTGAGCCTAGGGTTAGGGTTTCTCAAACCAGGAAGCCCTGAGCTCCAGGCACACTGCAGCTGCAAAAGGCATCCCAAAGAGAGCGCAAAACTGCCACAACATGGCTGTCTCCACCCCTTTTTCCTTGGGACCTTCCCTAACCCTAGGCTGATTTACCTGCCTAGGGTTAGGGTTAGGGTTGAGCCTAGGGTTAGGGTTTCTCAAACCAGGAAGCCCTGAGCTCCAGGCACACTGCAGCTGCAAAAGGCATCCCAAAGAGAGCGCAAAACTGCCACAACATGGCTGTCTCCACCCCTTTTTCCTTGGGACCTTCCCTAACCCTAGGCTGATTTAACTGCCTAGGGTTAGGGTTAGGGTTGAGCCTAGGGTTAGGGTTTCTCAAACCAGGAAGCCCTGAGCTCCAGGAACACTGCAGCTGCAAAAAGCATCCCAAAGAGAGCGCAAAACTGCCACAACATGGCTGTCTCCACCCCTTTTTCCTTGGGACCTTCCCTAACCCTAGGCTGATTTACCTGCCTACGGTTAGGGTTTGGGTTGAGCCTAGGGTTAGGGTTTCTCAAACCAGGAAGCCCTGAGCTCCAGGCACACTGCAGCTGCAAAAGGCATCCCAAAGAGAGCGCAAAACTGCCACAACATGGCTGTCTCCACCCCTTTTTCCTTGGGACCTTCCCTAACCCTAGGCTGATTTACCTGCCTATTGTTAGGGTTAGGGTTGAGCCTAGGGTTAGGGTTTCTCAAACCAGAAAGCCCTGAGCTCCAGGCACACTGCAGCTGCAAAAGGCATCCCAAAGAGAGCGCAAAACTGCCACAACATGGCTGTTTCCACCCCTTTTTCCTTGGGACCTTACTTAACCCTAGGTGATTACCTTGCCTATTGAAAATGTTATTACTGAGCCTAGGGTTAGGGTTTCTTAAACCAGGAAGCCCTCAGCTCCAGGCACACTGCAGCTGCAAAAGGCATCCCAAAGAGAGCGCAAAACTGCCACAACATGGCTGTCTCCATCCCTTTTTCCTTGGGACCTTCCCTAACCCTAGGCTGATTTACCTGCCTAGGGTTAGGGTTGGGGTTGAGCCTAGGGTTAGGGTTTCTCAAACCAGGAAGCCCTGAGCTCCAGGCACACTGCAGCTGCAAAAGGCATCCCAAAGAGAGCGCAAAACTGCCACAACATGGCTGTCTCCACCCCTTTTTCCTTGGGACCTTCCCTAACCCTAGGCTGATTTACCTGCCTATGGAAAAGGTTATTACTGAGCCTAGGGTTAGGGTTTCTTAAACCAGGAAGCCCTGAGCTCCAGGCACACTGCAGCTGCAAAAGGCATCCCAAAGAGAGCGCAAAACTGCCACAACATGGCTGTCTCCACCCCTTTTTCCTTGGGACCTTCCCTAACCCTAGGCTGATTTACCTGCCTAGGGTTAGGGTTAGGGTTGAGCCTAGGGTTAGGGTTTTTCAAACCAGGAAGCCCTGAGTTCCAGGCACACTGCAGCTGCAAAAGGCATCCCAAAGAGAGCGCAAAACTGCCACAACATGGCTGTCTCCACCCCTTTTTCCTTGGGACCTTCCCTAAACCTAGGCTGCTTTACCTTCCTAGGGTTAGGGTTAGGGTTGAGCCTAGGGTTAGGGTTTCTCAAACCAGGAAGCCCTGAGCTCCAGGCACACTGCAGCTGCAAAAGGCATCCCAAAGAGAGCGCAAAACTGCCACAACATGGCTGTCTCCACCCCTTTTTCCTTGGGACCTTCCCTAACCCTAGGCTGATTTACCTGCCTATTGTTAGGGTTAGGGTTGAGCCTAGGGTTAGGGTTTCTCAAACCAGGAAGCCCTGAGCTCCAGGCACACTGCAGCTGCAAAAGGCATCCCAAAGAGAGCGCAAAACTGCCACAACATGGCTGTTTCCACCCCTTTTTCCTTGGGACCTGACTTAACCCTAGGTGATTACCTTGCCTATTGAAAATGTTATTACTGAGCCTAGGGTTAGGGTTTCTTAAACCAGGAAGTCCTGAGCTCCAGGCACACTGCAGCTGCAAAAGGCATCCCAAAGAGAGCGCAAAACTGCCACAACATGGCTGTCTCCATCCCTTTTTCCTTGGGACCTTCCCTAACCCTAGGCTGATTTACCTGCCTAGGGTTAGGGTTGGGGTTGAGCCTAGGGTTAAGGTTTCTCAAACCAGGAAGCCCTGAGCTCCAGGCACACTGCAGCTGCAAAAGGCATCCCAAAGAGAGCGCAAAACTGCCACAACATGGCTGTCTCCACCCCTTTTTCCTTGGGACCTTCCCTAACCCTAGGCTGATTTACCTGCCTATCGAAAAGGTTATTACTGAGCCTAGGGTTAGCGTTTCTCAAACCAGGAAGCCCTGAGCTCCAGGCACACTGCAGCTGCAAAAGGCATCCCAAAGAGAGCGCAAAACTGCCACAACATGGCTGTCTCCACCCATTTTCCTTGGGACCTTCCCTAACCCTAGGCTGATTTACCTGCCTAGGGTTAGGGTTAGGGTTGAGCCTAAGGTTAGGGTTTTTTAAACGAGGAAGCCCTGAGGTCCAGGCACACTGCAGCTGCAAAAGGCATCCCAAAGAGAGCGCAAAACTGCCACAACATGGCTGTCTCCACCCCTTTTTCCTTGGGACCTTCCCTAACCCTAGGCTGATTTACCTGCCTAGGGTTAGGGTTAGGGTTGAGCCTAGGGTTAGCGTTTCTCAAACCAGGAAGCCCTGAGGTCCAGGCACACTGCAGCTGCAAAAGGCATCCCAAAGAGAGCGCAAAACTGCCACAACATGGCTGTCTCCACCCCTTTTTCCTTGGGACCTTCCCTAACCCTAGCTGATTTACCTGCCTATGGAAAAGGTTATTACAGAGCCTAGGGTTAGGGTTTCTTAAACCAGGAAGCCCTGAGCTCCAGGCACACTGCAGCTGCAAAAGGCATCCCAAAGAGAGCGCAAAACTGCCACAACATGGCTGTTTCCACCCCTTTTTCCTTGGGACCTGACTTAACCCTAGGTGATTACCTTGCCTATTGAAAATGTTATTACTGAGCCTAGGGTTAGGGTTTCTTAAACCAGGAAGTCCTGAGCTCCAGGCACACTGCAGCTGCAAAAGGCATCCCAAAGAGAGCGCAAAACTGCCACAACATGGCTGTCTCCATCCCTTTTTCCTTGGGACCTTCCCTAACCCTAGGCTGATTTACCTGCCTAGGGTTAGGGTTGGGGTTGAGCCTAGGGTTAAGGTTTCTCAAACCAGGAAGCCCTGAGCTCCAGGCACACTGCAGCTGCAAAAGGCATCCCAAAGAGAGCGCAAAACTGCCACAACATGGCTGTCTCCACCCCTTTTTCCTTGGGACCTTCCCTAACCCTAGGCTGATTTACCTGCCTATCGAAAAGGTTATTACTGAGCCTAGGGTTAGCGTTTCTCAAACCAGGAAGCCCTGAGCTCCAGGCACACTGCAGCTGCAAAAGGCATCCCAAAGAGAGCGCAAAACTGCCACAACATGGCTGTCTCCACCCATTTTCCTTGGGACCTTCCCTAACCCTAGGCTGATTTACCTGCCTAGGGTTAGGGTTAGGGTTGAGCCTAAGGTTAGGGTTTTTTAAACGAGGAAGCCCTGAGGTCCAGGCACACTGCAGCTGCAAAAGGCATCCCAAAGAGAGCGCAAAACTGCCACAACATGGCTGTCTCCACCCCTTTTTCCTTGGGACCTTCCCTAACCCTAGGCTGATTTACCTGCCTAGGGTTAGGGTTAGGGTTGAGCCTAGGGTTAGCGTTTCTCAAACCAGGAAGCCCTGAGGTCCAGGCACACTGCAGCTGCAAAAGGCATCCCAAAGAGAGCGCAAAACTGCCACAACATGGCTGTCTCCACCCCTTTTTCCTTGGGACCTTCCCTAACCCTAGCTGATTTACCTGCCTATGGAAAAGGTTATTACAGAGCCTAGGGTTAGGGTTTCTTAAACCAGGAAGCCCTGAGCTCCAGGCACACTGCAGCTGCAAAAGGCATCCCAAAGAGAGCGCAAAACTGCCACAACATGGCTGTCTCCACCCCTTCTTCCTTGGGACCTTCCCTAACCCTAGGCTGATTTACCTGCCTAGGGTTAGGGTTAGGGTTGAGCCTAGGGTTAGGGTTTCTCAAACCAGGAAGCCCTGAGCTCCAGGCACACTGCAGCTGCAAAAGGCATCCCAAAGAGAGCGCAAAACTGCCACAACATGGCTGTCTCCACCCCTTTTTCCTTGGGACCTTCCCTAACCCTAGGCTGATTTACCTGCCCAGGGTTAGGGTTAGGGTTGAGCTTAGGGTTATGGTTTTTTAAACCAGGAAGCCCTGAGCTCCAGGCACACTGCAGCTGCAAAAGGCATCCCAAAGAGAGCGCAAAACTGCCACAACATGGCTGTCTCCATCCCTTTTTCTTTGGGACCTTCCTTAACCCTAGGCTGATTTACCTGCCCAGGGTTAGGGTTACGGTTTAGACTAGGGTTAGGGTTTCTCAAACCAGGAAGCGGTGAGGTCCAGGCACACTGCAGCTGCAAAAGGCATCCCAAAGAGAGCGCAAAACTGCCACAACATGGCTGTCTCCACCCCTTTTTCCTTGGGACCTTCCCTAACCCTAGGCTGATTTACCTGCCTAGGGTTAGGGTTAGGGTTGAGCTTAGGGTTAGCGTTTCTCAAACCAGGAAGCCCTGAGGTCCAGGCACACTGCAGCTGCAAAAGGCATCCCAAAGAGAGCGCAAAACTGCCACAACATGGCTGTCTCCACCCCTTTTTCCTTGGGACCTTACTTAACCCTAGCTGATTTACCTGCCTATGGAAAAGGTTATTACAGAGCCTAGGGTTAGGGTTTCCTAAACCAGGAAGCCCTGAGCTCCAGGCACACTGCAGCTGCAAAAGGCATCCCAAAGAGAGCGCAAAACTGCCACAACATGGCTGTCTCCACCCCTTTTTCCTTGGGACCTTACTTAACCCTAGGCTGATTTACCTGCCTAGGGTTAGGGTTTGGGTTGAGCCTAGGGTTAGGGTTTCTCAAACCAGGAAGCCCTGAGGTCCAGGCACACTGCAGCTGCAAAAGGCATCCCAAAGAGAGCGCAAAACTGCCACAACATGGCTGTCTCCACCCCTTTTTCCTTGGGACCTTCCCTAACCCTAGGCTGATTTACCTGCCCAGGGATAGGGTTAGGGTTGAGCCTAGGGTTAGGGTTTCTTAAACCAGGAAGCCCTGAGCTCCAGGCACACTGCAGCTGCAAAAGGCATCCCAAAGACAGCGCAACACTGCCACAACATGGCTGTCTCCACCCCTTTTTCCTTGGGACATTACTTAACCCTAGGCTGATTTACCTGCCTATGGAAACGGTTATTACAGAGCCTAGGGTTAGGGTTTCTTAAACCAGGAAGCCCTGAGCTCCAGGCACACTGCAGCTGCAAAAGGCATCCCAAAGAGAGCGCAAAACTGCCACAACATGGCTGTCTCCACCCCTTTTTCCTTGGGACCTTCCCTAACCCTAGGCTGATTTACCTGCCTAGGGTTAGGGTTAGGGTTGAGCCTAGGGTTAGGGTTTCTCAAACCAGGAAGGCCTGAGCTCCAGGCACACTGCAGCAGCAAAAGGCATCCCAAAGAGAGCGCAAAACTGCCACAACATGGCTGTCTCCACCCCTTCTTCCTTGGGACCTTCCCTAACCCTCGGCTGATTTACCTGCCTAGGGTTAGGGTTAGGGTTGAGCCTAGGGTTAGGGTTTCTCAAACCAGGAAGCCCTGAGCTCCAGGCACACTGCAGCTGCAAAAAGCATCCCAAAGAGAGCGCAAAACTGCCACAACATGGCTGTCTCCACCCCTTTTTCCTTGGGACCTTCCCTAACCCTAGGCTGATTTACCTGCCTAGGGTTAGGGTTTGGGCTGAGCCTAGGGTTAGGGTTTTTTAAACCAGGAAGCCCTGAGCTCCAGGCACACTGCAGCTGCAAAAGGCATCCCAAAGAGAGCGCAAAACTGCCACAATATGACTGTCTCCACCCCTTTTTCCTTGGGACCTTACTTAACCCTAGGTGATTAACTTGCCTATGGAAAAGGTTATTACTGAGCCTAGGGTTAGGGTTTCTTAAACGAGGAAGCCCTGAGCTCCAGGCACACTGCAGCTGCAAAAAGCATCCCAAAGAGAGCGCAAAACTGCCACAACATGGCTGTCTCCATCTTTTTTTCCTTGGGACCTTCCCTAACCCTAGGCTGATTTACCTGCCTAGGGTTAGGGTTAGGGTTGAGCCTAGGGTTAGGGTTTTTTAAACCAGGAAGCCCTGAGCTCCAGGCACACTGCAGCTGCAAAAGGCATCCCAAAGAGAGCGCAAAACTGCCACAACATGGCTGTTTCCACCCCTTTTTCCGTGGGACCTTACTTAACCCTAGGTGATTACCTTGCCTATGGAAAATGTTATTACTGAGCCTAGGGTTAGGGTTTCTTAAACCAGGAAGCCCTGAGCTCCAGGCCCACTGCAGCTGCAAAAGGCATCCCAAAGAGAGCGCAAAACTGCCACAACATGGCTGTCTCCACCCCTTTTTCCTTGGGACCTTCCCTAACCCTAGGCTGATTTACCTGCCTAGGGTTAGGGTTAGGGTTGAGCCTAGGGTTAGGGTTTCTCAAACCAGGAAGCCCTGAGCTCCAGGCACACTGCAGCTGCAAAAGGCATCCCAAAGAGAGCGCAAAACTGCCACAACATGGCTGTCTCCACCCCTTTTTCCTTGGGACCTTCCCTAACCCTAGGCTGATTTACCTGCCTAGGGTTAGGGTTAGGGTTGAGCCTACGGTTAGGGTTTCTCAAACCAGGAAGGCCTGAGCTCCAGGCACACTGCAGCTGCAAAAAGAATCCCAAAGAGAGCGCAAAACTGCCACAACATGGCTGTCTCCACCCCTTTTTCCTTGGGACCTTCCCTAACCCTAGGCTGATTTACCTGCCTATGGAAAAGGTTATTACTGAGGCTAGGGTTAGGGTTTCTTAAACCAGGAAGCCCTGAGCTCCAGGCACACTGCAGCTGCAAAAGGCATCCCAAAGAGAGCGCAAAACTGCCACAACATGGCTGTCTCCACCCCTTTTTCCTTGGGACCTTCCCTAACCCTAGGCTGATTTACCTGCCTAGGGTTAGGGTTAGGGTTGAGCCTAGGGATAGGGTTTCTCAAACCAGGAAGCCCTGAGTTCCAGGCACACTGCAGCTGCAAAAGGCATCCCAAAGAGAGCGCAAAACTGCCACAACATGGCTGTCTCCACCCCTTTTTCCTTGGGACCTTCCCTAACCCTAGGCTGATTTACCTGCCTATGGAAAAGGTTATTACTGAGGCTAGGGTTAGGGTTTCTTAAACCAGGAAGCCCTGAGCTCCAGGCACACTGCAGCTGCAAAAGGCATCCCAAAGAGAGCGCAAAACTGCCACAACATGGCTGTCTCCATCCCTTTTTCCTTGGGACCTTCCCTAACCCTAGGCTGATTTACCTGCCTAGGGTTAGGGTTAGGGTTGAGCCTAGGGATAGGGTTTCTCAAACCAGGAAGCCCTGAGCTCCAGGCACACTGCAGCTGCAAAAGGCATCCCAAAGAGAGCGCAAAACTGCCACAACATGGCTGTCTCCACCCCTTTTTCCTTGGGACCTTCCCTAACCCTAGGCTGATTTACCTGCCTATGGAAAAGGTTATTACTGAGGCTAGGGTTAGGGTTTCTTAAACCAGGAAGCCCTGAGCTCCAGGCACACTGCAGCTGCAAAAGGCATCCCAAAGAGAGCGCAAAACTGCCACAACATGGCTGTCTCCATCCCTTTTTCCTTGGGACCTTCCCTAACCCTAGGCTGATTTACCTGCCTAGGGTTAGGGTTTGGGTTGAGCCTACGGTTAGGGTTTCTTAAACCAGGAAGGCCTGAGCTCCAGGCACACTGCAGCTGCAAAAAGAATCCCAAAGAGAGCGCAAAACTGCCACAACATGGCTGTCTCCACCCCTTTTTCCTTGGGACCTTCCCTAACCCTAGGCTGATTTACCTGCCTATGGAAAAGGTTATTACTGAGGCTAGGGTTAGGGTTTCTTAAACCAGGAAGCCCTGAGCTCCAGGCACACTGCAGCTGCAAAAGGCATCCCAAAGAGAGCGCAAAACTGCCACAACATGGCTGTCTCCATCCCTTTTTCCTTGGGACCTTCCCTAACCCTAGGCTGATTTACCTGCCTAGGGTTAGGGTTAGGGTTGAGCCTAGGGATAGGGTTTCTCAAACCAGGAAGCCCTGAGCTCCAGGCACACTGCAGCTGCAAAAGGCATCCCAAAGAGAGCGCAAAACTGCCACAACATGGCTGTCTCCATCCCTTTTTCCTTGGGACCTTCCCTAACCCTAGGCTGATTTACCTGCCTAGGGTTAGGGTTAGGGTTGAGCCTAGGGATAGGGTTTCTCAAACCAGGAAGCCCTGAGCTCCAGGCACACTGCAGCTGCAAAAGGCATCCCAAAGAGAGCGCAAAACTGCCACAACATGGCTGTCTCCACCCCTTTTTCCTTGGGACCTTCCCTAACCCTAGGCTGATTTACCTGCCTATGGAAAAGGTTATTACTGAGGCTAGGGTTAGGGTTTCTTAAACCAGGAAGTCCTGAGCTCCAGGCACACTGCAGCTGCAAAAGGCATCCCAAAGAGAGCGCAAAACTGCCACAACATGGCTGTCTCCATCCCTTTTTCCTTGGGACCTTCCCTAACCCTAGGCTGATTTACCTGCCTAGGGTTAGGGTTTGGGTTGAGCCTAGGGATAGGGTTTCTCAAACCAGGAAGCCCTGAGTTCCAGGCACACTGCAGCTGCAAAAGGCATCCCAAAGAGAGCGCAAAACTGCCACAACATGGCTGTCTCCACCCCTTCTTCCTTGGGACCTTCCCTAACCCTAGGCTGATTTACCTGCCTAGGGTTAGGGTTAGGGTTGAGCCTAGGGTTAGGGTTTCTCAAACCAGGAAGCCCTGAGCTCCAGGCACACTGCAGCTGCAAAAGGCATCCCAAAGAGAGCGCAAAACTGCCACAACATGGCTGTCTCCACCCCTTTTTCCTTGGGACCTTCCCTAACCCTAGGCTGATTTACCTGCCTAGGGTTAGGGTTAGGGTTGAGCCTAGGGTTAGGGTTTCTCAAACCAGGAAGCCCTGAGCTCCAGGCACACTGCAGCTGCAAAAGGCATCCCAAAGAGAGCGCAAAACTGCCACAACATGGCTGTCTCCACCCCTTTTTCCTTGGGACCTTCCCTAACCCTAGGCTGATTTAACTGCCGAGGGTTAGGGTTAGGGTTGAGCCTAGGGTTAGGGTTTCTCAAACCAGGAAGGCCTGAGCTCCAGGAACACTGCAGCTGCAAAAAGCATCCCAAAGAGAGCGCAAAACTGCCACAACATGGCTGTCTCCACCCCTTTTTCCTTGGGACCTTCCCTAACCCTAGGCTGATTTACCTGCCTACGGTTAGGGTTTGGGTTGAGCCTAGGGTTAGGGTTTCTCAAACCAGGAAGCCCTGAGTTCCAGGCACACTGCAGCTGCAAAAGGCATCCCAAAGAGAGCGCAAAACTGCCACGACATGGCTGTCTCCACCCCTTTTTCCTTGGGACCTTCCCTAACCCTAGGCTGATTTACCTTCCTAGGGTTAGGGTTAGGGTTGAGCCTAGGGTTAGGGTTTTTCAAACCAGGAAGCCCTGAGTTCCAGGCACACTGCAGCTGCAAAAGGCATCCCAAAGAGAGCGCAAAACTGCCACAACATGGCTGTCTCCACCCCTTTTTCCTTGGGACCTTCCCTAAACCTAGGCTGCTTTACCTGCCTAGGGTTAGGGTTAGGGTTGAGCCTAGGGTTAGGGTTTCTCAAACCAGGAAGCCCTGAGCTCCAGGCACACTGCAGCTGCAAAAGGCATCCCAAAGAGAGCGCAAAACTGCCACAACATGGCTGTCTCCACCCCTTTTTCCTTGGGACCTTCCCTAACCCTAGGCTGATTTACCTGCCTATTGTTAGGGTTAGGGTTGAGCCTAGGGTTAGGGTTTCTCAAACCAGAAAGCCCTGAGCTCCAGGCACACTGCAGCTGCAAAAGGCATCCCAAAGAGAGCGCAAAACTGCCACAACATGGCTGTTTCCACCCCTTTTTCCTTGGGACCTTACTTAACCCTAGGTGATTACCTTGCCTATTGAAAATGTTATTACTGAGCCTAGGGTTAGGGTTTCTTAAACCAGGAAGCCCTGAGCTCCAGGCACACTGCAGCTGCAAAAGGCATCCCAAAGAGAGCGCAAAACTGCCACAACATGGCTGTCTCCATCCCTTTTTCCTTGGGACCTTCCCTAACCCTAGGCTGATTTACCTGCCTAGGGTTAGGGTTGGGGTTGAGCCTAGGGTTAGGGTTTCTCAAACCAGGAAGCCCTGAGCTCCAGGCACACTGCAGCTGCAAAAGGCATCCCAAAGAGAGCGCAAAACTGCCACAACATGGCTGTCTCCACCCCTTTTTCCTTGGGACCTTCCCTAACCCTAGGCTGATTTACCTGCCTATGGAAAAGGTTATTACTGAGCCTAGGGTTAGGGTTTCTTAAACCAGGAAGCCCTGAGCTCCAGGCACACTGCAGCTGCAAAAGGCATCCCAAAGAGAGCGCAAAACTGCCACAACATGGCTGTCTCCACCCCTTTTTCCTTGGGACCTTCCCTAACCCTAGGCTGATTTACCTGCCTAGGGTTAGGGTTAGGGTTGAGCCTAGGGTTAGGGTTTTTCAAACCAGGAAGCCCTGAGTTCCAGGCACACTGCAGCTGCAAAAGGCATCCCAAAGAGAGCGCAAAACTGCCACAACATGGCTGTCTCCACCCCTTTTTCCTTGGGACCTTCCCTAAACCTAGGCTGCTTTACCTTCCTAGGGTTAGGGTTAGGGTTGAGCCTAGGGTTAGGGTTTCTCAAACCAGGAAGCCCTGAGCTCCAGGCACACTGCAGCTGCAAAAGGCATCCCAAAGAGAGCGCAAAACTGCCACAACATGGCTGTCTCCACCCCTTTTTCCTTGGGACCTTCCCTAACCCTAGGCTGATTTACCTGCCTATTGTTAGGGTTAGGGTTGAGCCTAGGGTTAGGGTTTCTCAAACCAGGAAGCCCTGAGCTCCAGGCACACTGCAGCTGCAAAAGGCATCCCAAAGAGAGCGCAAAACTGCCACAACATGGCTGTTTCCACCCCTTTTTCCTTGGGACCTGACTTAACCCTAGGTGATTACCTTGCCTATTGAAAATGTTATTACTGAGCCTAGGGTTAGGGTTTCTTAAACCAGGAAGTCCTGAGCTCCAGGCACACTGCAGCTGCAAAAGGCATCCCAAAGAGAGCACAAAACTGCCACAACATGGCTGTCTCCATCCCTTTTTCCTTGGGACCTTCCCTAACCCTAGGCTGATTTACCTGCCTAGGGTTAGGGTTGGGGTTGAGCCTAGGGTTAAGGTTTCTCAAACCAGGAAGCCCTGAGCTCCAGGCACACTGCAGCTGCAAAAGGCATCCCAAAGAGAGCGCAAAACTGCCACAACATGGCTGTCTCCACCCCTTTTTCCTTGGGACCTTCCCTAACCCTAGGCTGATTTACCTGCCTATCGAAAAGGTTATTACTGAGCCTAGGGTTAGCGTTTCTCAAACCAGGAAGCCCTGAGCTCCAGGCACACTGCAGCTGCAAAAGGCATCCCAAAGAGAGCGCAAAACTGCCACAACATGGCTGTCTCCACCCATTTTCCTTGGGACCTTCCCTAACCCTAGGCTGATTTACCTGCCTAGGGTTAGGGTTAGGGTTGAGCCTAGGGTTAGGGTTTTTTAAACGAGGAAGCCCTGAGGTCCAGGCACACTGCAGCTGCAAAAGGCATCCCAAAGAGAGCGCAAAACTGCCACAACATGGCTGTCTCCACCCCTTTTTCCTTGGGACCTTCCCTAACCCTAGGCTGATTTACCTGCCTAGGGTTAGGGTTAGGGTTGAGCCTAGGGTTAGCGTTTCTCAAACCAGGAAGCCCTGAGGTCCAGGCACACTGCAGCTGCAAAAGGCATCCCAAAGAGAGCGCAAAACTGCCACAACATGGCTGTCTCCACCCCTTTTTCATTGGGACCTTACTTAACCCTAGCTGATTTACCTGCCTATGGAAAAGGTTATTACAGAGCCTAGGGTTAGGGTTTCTTAAACCAGGAAGCCCTGAGCTCCAGGCACACTGCAGCTGCAAAAGGCATCCCAAAGAGAGCGCAAAACTGCCACAACATGGCTGTCTCCACCCCTTTTTCCTTGGGACCTTACTTAACCCTAGGCTGATTTACCTGCCTAGGGTTAGGGTTTGGGTTGAGCCTAGGGTTAGGGTTTCTCAAACCAGGAAGCCCTGAGGTCCAGGCACACTGCAGCTGCAAAAGGCATCCCAAAGAGAGCGCAAAACTGCCACAACATGGCTGTCTCCACCCCTTTTTCCTTGGGACCTTCCCTAACCCTAGGCTGATTTACCTGCCCAGGGATAGGGTTAGGGTTGAGCCTAGGGTTAGGGTTTCTTAAACCAGGAAGCCCTGAGCTCCAGGCACACTGCAGCTGCAAAAGGCATCCCAAAGACAGCGCAACACTGCCACAACATGGCTGTCTCCACCCCTTTTTCCTTGGGACATTACTTAACCCTAGGCTGATTTACCTGCCTATGGAAACGGTTATTACAGAGCCTAGGGTTAGGGTTTCTTAAACCAGGAAGCCCTGAGCTCCAGGCACACTGCAGCTGCAAAAGGCATCCCAAAGAGAGCGCAAAACTGCCACAACATGGCTGTCTCCACCCCTTTTTCCTTGGGACCTTCCCTAACCCTAGGCTGATTTACCTGCCTAGGGTTAGGGTTAGGGTTGAGCCTAGGGTTAGGGTTTCTCAAACCAGGAAGGCCTGAGCTCCAGGCACACTGCAGCAGCAAAAGGCATCCCAAAGAGAGCGCAAAACAGCCACAACATGGCTGTCTCCACCCCTTCTTCCTTGGGACCTTCCCTAACCCTCGGCTGATTTACCTGCCTAGGGTTAGGGTTAGGGTTGAGCCTAGGGTTAGGGTTTCTCAAACCAGGAAGCCCTGAGCTCCAGGCACACTGCAGCTGCAAAAGGCATCCCAAAGAGAGCGCAAAACTGCCACAACATGGCTGTCTCCACCCCTTTTTCCTTGGGACCTTCCCTAACCCTAGGCTGATTTACCTGCCTAGGGTTAGGGTTTGGGCTGAGCCTAGGGTTAGGGTTTTTTAAACCAGGAAGCCCTGAGCTCCAGGCACACTGCAGCTGCAAAAGGCATCCCAAAGAGAGCGCAAAACTGCCACAATATGACTGTCTCCACCCCTTTTTCCTTGGGACCTTACTTAACCCTAGGTGATTAACTTGCCTATGGAAAAGGTTATTACTGAGCCTAGGGTTAGGGTTTCTTAAACGAGGAAGCCCTGAGCTCCAGGCACACTGCAGCTGCAAAAAGCATCCCAAAGAGAGCGCAAAACTGCCACAACATGGCTGTCTCCATCTTTTTTTCCTTGGGACCTTCCCTAACCCTAGGCTGATTTACCTGCCTAGGGTTAGGGTTAGGGTTGAGCCTAGGGTTAGGGTTTTTTAAACCAGGAAGCCCTGAGCTCCAGGCACACTGCAGCTGCAAAAGGCATCCCAAAGAGAGCGCAAAACTGCCACAACATGGCTGTTTCCACCCCTTTTTCCGTGGGACCTTACTTAACCCTAGGTGATTACCTTGCCTATGGAAAATGTTATTACTGAGCCTAGGGTTAGGGTTTCTTAAACCAGGAAGCCCTGAGCTCCAGGCCCACTGCAGCTGCAAAAGGCATCCCAAAGAGAGCGCAAAACTGCCACAACATGGCTGTCTCCACCCCTTTTTCCTTGGGACCTTCCCTAACCCTAGGCTGATTTACCTGCCTAGGGTTAGGGTTAGGGTTGAGCCTAGGGTTAGGGTTTCTCAAACCAGGAAGCCCTGAGCTCCAGGCACACTGCAGCTGCAAAAGGCATCCCAAAGAGAGCGCAAAACTGCCACAACATGGCTGTCTCCACCCCTTTTTCCTTGGGACCTTCCCTAAACCTAGGCTGATTTACCTGCCTAGGGTTAGGGTTAGGGTTGAGCCTAGGGTTAGGGTTTCTTAAACCAGGAAGCCCTGAGCTCCAGGCACACTGCAGCTGCAAAAGGCATCCCAAAGACAGCGCAACACTGCCACAACATGGCTGTCTCCACCCCTTTTTCCTTGGGACATTACTTAACCCTAGGCTGATTTACCTGCCTATGGAAACGGTTATTACAGAGCCTAGGGTTAGGGTTTCTGAAACCAGGAAGCCCTGAGCTCCAGGCACACTGCAGCTGCAAAAGGCATCCCAAAGAGAGCGCAAAACTGCCACAACATGGCTGTCTCCACCCCTTTTTCCTTGGGACCCTTCCCTAACCCTAGGCTGATTTACCTGCCTAGGGTTAGGGTTAGGGTTGAGCCTAGGGTTAGGGTTTCTAAACCAGGAAGGCCTGAGCTCCAGGCACACTGCAGCAGCAAAAGGCATCCCAAAGAGAGCGCAAAACAGCCACAACATGGCTGTCTCCACCCCTTCTTCCTTGGGACCTTCCCTAACCCTCGGCTGATTTACCTGCCTAGGGTTAGGGTTAGGGTTGAGCCTAGGGTTAGGGTTTCTCAAACCAGGAAGCCCTGAGCTCCAGGCACACTGCAGCTGCAAAAGGCATCCCAAAGAGAGCGCAAAACTGCCACAACATGGCTGTCTCCACCCCTTTTTCCTTGGGACCTTCCCTAACCCTAGGCTGATTTACCTGCCTAGGGTTAGGGTTTGGGCTGAGCCTAGGGTTAGGGTTTCTCAAACCAGGAAGGCCTGAGCTCCAGGCACACTGCAGCTGCAAAAGGCATCCCAAAGAGAGCGCAAAACTGCCACAATATGACTGTCTCCACCCCTTTTTCCTTGGGACCTTACTTAACCCTAGGTGATTAACTTGCCTATGGAAAAGGTTATTACTGAGCCTAGGGTTAGGGTTTCTTAAACGAGGAAGCCCTGAGCTCCAGGCACACTGCAGCTGCAAAAAGCATCCCAAAGAGAGCGCAAAACTGCCACAACATGGCTGTCTCCATCTTTTTTTCCTTGGGACCTTCCCTAACCCTAGGCTGATTTACCTGCCTAGGGTTAGGGTTAGGGTTGAGCCTAGGGTTAGGGTTTTTTAAACCAGGAAGCCCTGAGCTCCAGGCACACTGCAGCTGCAAAAGGCATCCCAAAGAGAGCGCAAAACTGCCACAACATGGCTGTTTCCACCCCTTTTTCCGTGGGACCTTACTTAACCCTAGGTGATTACCTTGCCTATGGAAAATGTTATTACTGAGCCTAGGGTTAGGGTTTCTTAAACCAGGAAGCCCTGAGCTCCAGGCCCACTGCAGCTGCAAAAGGCATCCCAAAGAGAGCGCAAAACTGCCACAACATGGCTGTCTCCACCCCTTTTTCCTTGGGACCTTCCCTAACCCTAGGCTGATTTACCTGCCTAGGGTTAGGGTTAGGGTTGAGCCTAGGGTTAGGGTTTCTCAAACCAGGAAGCCCTGAGCTCCAGGCACACTGCAGCTGCAAAAGGCATCCCAAAGAGAGCGCAAAACTGCCACAACATGGCTGTCTCCACCCCTTTTTCCTTGGGACCTTCCCTAAACCTAGGCTGATTTACCTTCCTAGGGTTAGGGTTAGGGTTGAGCCTACGGTTAGGGTTTCTTAAACCAGGAAGGCCTGAGCTCCAGGCACACTGCAGCTGCAAAAAGAATCCCAAAGAGAGCGCAAAACTGCCACAACATGGCTGTCTCCACCCCTTTTTCCTTGGGACCTTCCCTAACCCTAGGCTGATTTACCTGCCTATGGAAAAGGTTATTACTGAGGCTAGGGTTAGGGTTTCTTAAACCAGGAAGCCCTGAGCTCCAGGCACACTGCAGCTGCAAAAGGCATCCCAAAGAGAGCGCAAAACTGCCACAACATGGCTGTCTCCACCCCTTTTTCCTTGGGACCTTCCCTAACCCTAGGCTGATTTACCTGCCTAGGGTTAGGGTTAGGGTTGAGCCTAGGGATAGGGTTTCTCAAACCAGGAAGCCCTGAGTTCCAGGCACACTGCAGCTGCAAAAGGCATCCCAAAGAGAGCGCAAAACTGCCACAACATGGCTGTCTCCACCCCTTTTTCCTTGGGACCTTCCCTAACCCTAGGCTGATTTACCTGCCTATGGAAAAGGTTATTACTGAGGCTAGGGTTAGGGTTTCTTAAACCAGGAAGCCCTGAGCTCCAGGCACACTGCAGCTGCAAAAGGCATCCCAAAGAGAGTGCAAAACTGCCACAACATGGCTGTCTCCATCCCTTTTTCCTTGGGACCTTCCCTAACCCTAGGCTGATTTACCTGCCTAGGGTTAGGGTTAGGGTTGAGCCTAGGGATAGGGTTTCTCAAACCAGGAAGCCCTGAGCTCCAGGCACACTGCAGCTGCAAAAGGCATCCCAAAGAGAGCGCAAAACTGCCACAACATGGCTGTCTCCACCCCTTTTTCCTTGGGACCTTCCCTAACCCTAGGCTGATTTACCTGCCTATGGAAAAGGTTATTACTGAGGCTAGGGTTAGGGTTTCTTAAACCAGGAAGCCCTGAGCTCCAGGCACACTGCAGCTGCAAAAGGCATCCCAAAGAGAGCGCAAAACTGCCACAACATGGCTGTCTCCATCCCTTTTTCCTTGGGACCTTCCCTAACCCTAGGCTGATTTACCTGCCTAGGGTTAGGGTTTGGGTTGAGCCTAGGGATAGGGTTTTTCAAACCAGGAAGCCCTGAGTTCCAGGCACACTGCAGCTGCAAAAGGCATCCCAAAGAGAGCGCAAAACTGCCACAACATGGCTGTCTCCACCCCTTTTTCCTTGGGACCTTCCCTAAACCTAGGCTGCTTTACCTGCCTAGGGTTAGGGTTAGGGTTGAGCCTAGGGTTAGGGTTTCTCAAACCAGGAAGCCCTGAGCTCCAGGCACACTGCAGCTGCAAAAGGCATCCCAAAGAGAGCGCAAAACTGCCACAACATGGCTGTCTCCACCCCTTTTTCCTTGGGACCTTCCCTAACCCTAGGCTGATTTACCTGCCTATTGTTAGGGTTAGGGTTGAGCCTAGGGTTAGGGTTTCTCAAACCAGAAAGCCCTGAGCTCCAGGCACACTGCAGCTGCAAAAGGCATCCCAAAGAGAGCGCAAAACTGCCACAACATGGCTGTTTCCACCCCTTTTTCCTTGGGACCTTACTCAACCCTAGGTGATTACCTTGCCTATTGAAAATGTTATTACTGAGCCTAGGGTTAGGGTTTCTTAAACCAGGAAGCCCTGAGCTCCAGGCCCACTGCAGCTGCAAAAGGCATCCCAAAGAGAGCGCAAAACTGCCACAACATGGCTGTCTCCATCCCTTTTTCCTTGGGACCTTCCCTAACCCTAGGCTGATTTACCTGCCTAGGGTTAGGGTTGGGGTTGAGCCTAGGGTTAGGGTTTCTCAAACCAGGAAGCCCTGAGCTCCAGGCACACTGCAGCTGCAAAAGGCATCCCAAAGAGAGCGCAAAACTGCCACAACATGGCTGTCTCCACCCCTTTTTCCTTGGGACCTTCCCTAACCCTAGGCTGATTTACCTGCCTATGGAAAAGGTTATTACTGAGCCTAGGGTTAGGGTTTCTTAAACCAGGAAGCCCTGAGCTCCAGGCACACTGCAGCTGCAAAAGGCATCCCAAAGAGAGCGCAAAACTGCCACAACATGGCTGTCTCCACCCCTTTTTCCTTGGGACCTTCCCTAACCCTAGGCTGATTTACCTGCCTAGGGTTAGGGTTAGGGTTGAGCCTAGGGTTAGGGTTTTTCAAACCAGGAAGCCCTGAGTTCCAGGCACACTGCAGCTGCAAAAGGCATCCCAAAGAGAGCGCAAAACTGCCACAACATGGCTGTCTCCACCCCTTTTTCCTTGGGACCTTCCCTAAACCTAGGCTGCTTTACCTTCCTAGGGTTAGGGTTAGGGTTGAGCCTAGGGTTAGGGTTTCTCAAACCAGGAAGCCCTGAGCTCCAGGCACACTGCAGCTGCAAAAGGCATCCCAAAGAGAGCGCAAAACTGCCACAACATGGCTGTCTCCACCCCTTTTTCCTTGGGACCTTCCCTAACCCTAGGCTGATTTACCTGCCTATTGTTAGGGTTAGGGTTGAGCCTAGGGTTAGGGTTTCTCAAACCAGGAAGCCCTGAGCTCCAGGCACACTGCAGCTGCAAAAGGCATCCCAAAGAGAGCGCAAAACTGCCACAACATGGCTGTTTCCACCCCTTTTTCCTTGGGACCTGACTTAACCCTAGGTGATTACCTTGCCTATTGAAAATGTTATTACTGAGCCTAGGGTTAGGGTTTCTCAAACCAGGAAGTCCTGAGCTCCAGGCACACTGCAGCTGCAAAAGGCATCCCAAAGAGAGCGCAAAACTGCCACAACATGGCTGTCTCCATCCCTTTTTCCTTGGGACCTTCCCTAACCCTAGGCTGATTTACCTGCCTAGGGTTAGGGTTGGGGTTGAGCCTAGGGTTAAGGTTTCTCAAACCAGGAAGCCCTGAGCTCCAGGCACACTGCAGCTGCAAAAGGCATCCCAAAGAGAGCGCAAAACTGCCACAACATGGCTGTCTCCACCCCTTTTTCCTTGGGACCTTCCCTAACCCTAGGCTGATTTACCTGCCTATCGAAAAGGTTATTACTGAGCCTAGGGTTAGGGTTTCTTAGAGCAGGAAGCCCTGAGCTCCAGGCACACTGCAGCTGCAAAAGGCATCCCAAAGAGAGCGCAAAACTGCCACAACATGGCTGTCTCCACCCATTTTCCTTGGGACCTTCCCTAACCCTAGGCTGATTTACCTGCCTAGGGTTAGGGTTAGGGTTGAGCCTAGGGTTAGGGTTTTTTAAACCAGGAAGCCCTGAGGTCCAGGCACACTGCAGCTGCAAAAGGCATCCCAAAGAGAGCGCAAAACTGCCACAACATGGCTGTCTCCACCCCTTTTTCCTTGGGACCTTCCCTAACCCTAGCTGATTTACCTGCCTATGGAAAAGGTTATTACAGAGCCTAGGGTTAGGGTTTCTTAAACCAGGAAGCCCTGAGCTCCAGGCACACTGCAGCTGCAAAAGGCATCCCAAAGAGAGCGCAAAACTGCCACAACATGGCTGTCTCCACCCCTTCTTCCTTGGGACCTTCCCTAACCCTAGGCTGATTTACCTGCCTAGGGTTAGGGTTAGGGTTGAGCCTAGGGTTAGGGTTTCTCAAACCAGGAAGCCCTGAGCTCCAGGCACACTGCAGCTGCAGAAGGCATCCCAAAGAGAGCGCAAAACTGCCACAACATGGCTGTCTCCACCCCTTTTTCATTGGGACCTTCCCTAACCCTAGGCTGATTTACCTGCCTACGGTTAGGGTTTGGGTTGAGCCTAGGGTTAGGGTTTCTCAAACGAGGAAGCCCTGAGTTCCAGGCACACTGCAGCTGCAAAAGGCATCCCAAAGAGAGCGCAAAACTGCCACAACATGGCTGTCTCCACCCCTTTTTCCTTGGGACCTTCCCTAACCCTAGGCTGATTTACCTTCCTAGGGTTAGGGTTAGGGTTGAGCCTAGGGTTAGGGTTTCTCAAACCAGGAAGGCCTGATCTCCAGGCACACTGCAGCTGCAAAAGGCATCCCAAAGAGAGCGCAAAACTGCCACAACATGGCTGTCTCCACCCCTTTTTCCTTGGGACCTTCCCTAACCCTAGGCTGATTTACCTGCCTAGGGTTAGGGTTAGGGTTGAGCCTAGGGTTAGGGTTTTTCAAACCAGGAAGCCCTGAGTTCCAGGCACACTGCAGCTGCAAAAGGCATCCCAAAGAGAGCGCAAAACTGCCACAACATGGCTGTCTCCACCCCTTTTTCCTTGGGACCTTCCCTAAACCTAGGCTGCTTTACCTTCCTAGGGTTAGGGTTAGGGTTGAGCCTAGGGTTAGGGTTTCTCAAACCAGGAAGCCCTGAGCTCCAGGCACACTGCAGCTGCAAAAGGCATCCCAAAGAGAGCGCAAAACTGCCACAACATGGCTGTCTCCACCCCTTTTTCCTTGGGACCTTCCCTAACCCTAGGCTGATTTACCTGCCTATGGAAAAGGTTATTACTGAGGCTAGGGTTAGGGTTTCTTAAACCAGGAAGCCCTGAGCTCCAGGCCCACTGCAGCTGCAAAAGGCATCCCAAAGAGAGCGCAAAACTGCCACAACATGGCTGTTTCCACCCCTTTTTCCTTGGGACCTTACTTAACCCTAGGTGATTACCTTGCCTATTGAAAATGTTATTACTGAGCCTAGGGTTAGGGTTTCTTAAACCAGGAAGCCCTGAGCTCCAGGCACACTGCAGCTGCAAAAGGCATCCCAAAGAGAGCGCAAAACTGCCACAACATGGCTGTCTCCATCCCTTTTTCCTTGGGACCTTCCCTAACCCTAGGCTGATTTACCTGCCTAGGGTTAGGGTTGGGGTTGAGCCTAGGGTTAGGGTTTCTCAAACCAGGAAGCCCTGAGCTCCAGGCACACTGCAGCTGCAAAAGGCATCCCAAAGAGAGCGCAAAACTGCCACAACATGGCTGTCTCCACCCCTTTTTCCTTGGGACCTTCCCTAACCCTAGGCTGATTTACCTGCCTATGGAAAAGGTTATTACTGAGCCTAGGGTTAGGGTTTCTTAAACCAGGAAGCCCTGAGCTCCAGGCACACTGCAGCTGCAAAAGGCATCCCAAAGAGAGCGCAAAACTGCCACAACATGGCTGTCTCCACCCATTTTCCTTGGGACCTTCCCTAACCCTAGGCTGATTTACCTGCCTAGGGTTAGGGTTAGGGTTGAGCCTAGGGTTAGGGTTTTTTAAACGAGGAAGCCCTGAGGTCCAGGCACACTGCAGCTGCAAAAGGCATCCCAAAGAGAGCGCAAAACTGCCACAACATGGCTGTCTCCACCCCTTTTTCCTTGGGACCTTCCCTAACCCTAGGCTGATTTACCTGCCTAGGGTTAGGGTTAGGGTTGAGCCTAGGGTTAGCGTTTCTCAAACCAGGAAGCCCTGAGGTCCAGGCACACTGCAGCTGCAAAAGGCATCCCAAAGAGAGCGCAAAACTGCCACAACATGGCTGTCTCCACCCCTTTTTCCTTGGGACCTTCCCTAACCCTAGCTGATTTACCTGCCTATGGAAAAGGTTATTACAGAGCCTAGGGTTAGGGTTTCTTAAACCAGGAAGCCCTGAGCTCCAGGCACACTGCAGCTGCAAAAGGCATCCCAAAGAGAGCGCAAAACTGCCACAACATGGCTGTCTCCATCCCTTTTTCCTTGGGACCTTCCCTAACCCTAGGCTGATTTACCTGCCTAGGGTTAGGGTTAGGGTTGAGCCTAGGGTTAGGGTTTTTTAAACGAGGAAGCCCTGAGCTCCAGGCACACTGCAGCTGCAAAAGGCATCCCAAAGAGAGCGCAAAACTGCCACAACATGGCTGTCTCCACCCCTTTTTCCTTGGGACCTTCCCTAACCCTAGGCTGATTTACCTGCCTAGGGTTAGGGTTAGGGTTGAGCTTAGGGTTAGCGTTTCTCAAACCAGGAAGCCCTGAGGTCCAGGCACACTGCAGCTGCAAAAGGCATCCCAAAGAGAGCGCAAAACTGCCACAACATGGCTGTCTCCACCCCTTTTTCATTGGGACCTTCCCTAACCCTAGCTGATTTACCTGCCTATGGAAAAGGTTATTACAGAGCCTAGGGTTAGGGTTTCTTAAACCAGGAAGCCCTGAGCTCCAGGCACACTGCAGCTGGAAAAGGCATCCCAAAGAGAGCGCAAAACTGCCACAACATGGCTGTCTCCACCCCTTTTTCCTTGGGACCTTCCCTAACCCTAGGCTGATTTACCTGCCCAGGGTTAGGGTTAGGGTTGAGCCTAGGGTTAGGGTTTTTTAAACCAGGAAGCCCTGAGCTCCAGGCACACTGCAGCTGCAAAAGGCATCCCAAAGAGAGCGCAAAACTGCCACAACATGGCTGTCTCCATCCCTTTTTCTTTGGGACCTTCCTTAACCCTAGGCTGATTTACCTGCCCAGGGTTAGGGTTACGGTTTAGACTAGGGTTAGGGTTTCTCTAACCAGGAAGCTGTGAGGTCCAGGCACACTGCAGCTGCAAAAGGCATCCCAAAGAGAGCGCAAAACTGCCACAACATGGCTGTCTCCACCCCTTTTTCATTGGGACCTTCCCTAACCCTAGGCTGATTTACCTGCCTACGGTTAGGGTTTGGGTTGAGCCTAGGGTTAGGGTTTCTCAAACGAGGAAGCCCTGAGTTCCAGGCACACTGCAGCTGCAAAAGGCATCCCAAAGAGAGCGCAAAACTGCCACAACATGGCTGTCTCCACCCCTTTTTCCTTGGGACCTTCCCTAACCCTAGGCTGATTTACCTGCCTAGGGTTAGGGTTAGGGTTGAGCCTAGGGTTAGGGTTTTTCAAACCAGGAAGCCCTGAGTTCCAGGCACACTGCAGCTGCAAAAGGCATCCCAAAGAGAGCGCAAAACTGCCACAACATGGCTGTCTCCACCCCTTTTTCCTTGGGACCTTCCCTAACCCTAGGCTGATTTACCTGCCTATGGAAAAGGTTATTACTGAGGCTAGGGTTAGGGTTTCTTAAACCAGGAAGCCCTGAGCTCCAGGCACACTGCAGCTGCAAAAGGCATCCCAAAGAGAGTGCAAAACTGCCACAACATGGCTGTCTCCATCCCTTTTTCCTTGGGACCTTCCCTAACCCTAGGCTGATTTACCTGCCTAGGGTTAGGGTTAGGGTTGAGCCTAGGGATAGGGTTTCTCAAACCAGGAAGCCCTGAGCTCCAGGCACACTGCAGCTGCAAAAGGCATCCCAAAGAGAGCGCAAAACTGCCACAACATGGCTGTCTCCACCCCTTTTTCCTTGGGACCTTCCCTAACCCTAGGCTGATTTACCTGCCTATGGAAAAGGTTATTACTGAGGCTAGGGTTAGGGTTTCTTAAACCAGGAAGCCCTGAGCTCCAGGCACACTGCAGCTGCAAAAGGCATCCCAAAGAGAGCGCAAAACTGCCACAACATGGCTGTCTCCATCCCTTTTTCCTTGGGACCTTCCCTAACCCTAGGCTGATTTACCTGCCTAGGGTTAGGGTTTGGGTTGAGCCTAGGGATAGGGTTTCTCAAACCAGGAAGCCCTGAGTTCCAGGCACACTGCAGCTGCAAAAGGCATCCCAAAGAGAGCGCAAAACTGCCACAACATGGCTGTCTCCACCCCTTCTTCCTTGGGACCTTCCCTAACCCTAGGCTGATTTACCTGCCTAGGGTTAGGGTTAGGGTTGAGCCTAGGGTTAGGGTTTCTCAAACCAGGAAGCCCTGAGCTCCAGGCACACTGCAGCTGCAAAAGGCATCCCAAAGAGAGCGCAAAACTGCCACAACATGGCTGTCTCCACCCCTTTTTCCTTGGGACCTTCCCTAACCCTAGGCTGATTTACCTGCCTAGGGTTAGGGTTAGGGTTGAGCCTAGGGTTAGGGTTTTTCAAACCAGGAAGCCCTGAGTTCCAGGCACACTGCAGCTGCAAAAGGCATCCCAAAGAGAGCGCAAAACTGCCACAACATGGCTGTCTCCACCCCTTTTTCCTTGGGACCTTCCCTAAACCTAGGCTGCTTTACCTTCCTAGGGTTAGGGTTAGGGTTGAGCCTAGGGTTAGGGTTTCTCAAACCAGGAAGCCCTGAGCTCCAGGCACACTGCAGCTGCAAAAGGCATCCCAAAGAGAGCGCAAAACTGCCACAACATGGCTGTCTCCACCCCTTTTTCCTTGGGACCTTCCCTAACCCTAGGCTGATTTACCTGCCTATGGAAAAGGTTATTACTGAGGCTAGGGTTAGGGTTTCTTAAACCAGGAAGCCCTGAGCTCCAGGCCCACTGCAGCTGCAAAAGGCATCCCAAAGAGAGCGCAAAACTGCCACAACATGGCTGTTTCCACCCCTTTTTCCTTGGGACCTTACTTAACCCTAGGTGATTACCTTGCCTATTGAAAATGTTATTACTGAGCCTAGGGTTAGGGTTTCTTAAACCAGGAAGCCCTGAGCTCCAGGCACACTGCAGCTGCAAAAGGCATCCCAAAGAGAGCGCAAAACTGCCACAACATGGCTGTCTCCATCCCTTTTTCCTTGGGACCTTCCCTAACCCTAGGCTGATTTACCTGCCTAGGGTTAGGGTTGGGGTTGAGCCTAGGGTTAGGGTTTCTCAAACCAGGAAGCCCTGAGCTCCAGGCACACTGCAGCTGCAAAAGGCATCCCAAAGAGAGCGCAAAACTGCCACAACATGGCTGTCTCCACCCCTTTTTCCTTGGGACCTTCCCTAACCCTAGGCTGATTTACCTGCCTATGGAAAAGGTTATTACTGAGCCTAGGGTTAGGGTTTCTTAAACCAGGAAGCCCTGAGCTCCAGGCACACTGCAGCTGCAAAAGGCATCCCAAAGAGAGCGCAAAACTGCCACAACATGGCTGTCTCCACCCATTTTCCTTGGGACCTTCCCTAACCCTAGGCTGATTTACCTGCCTAGGGTTAGGGTTAGGGTTGAGCCTAGGGTTAGGGTTTTTTAAACGAGGAAGCCCTGAGGTCCAGGCACACTGCAGCTGCAAAAGGCATCCCAAAGAGAGCGCAAAACTGCCACAACATGGCTGTCTCCACCCCTTTTTCCTTGGGACCTTCCCTAACCCTAGGCTGATTTACCTGCCTAGGGTTAGGGTTAGGGTTGAGCCTAGGGTTAGCGTTTCTCAAACCAGGAAGCCCTGAGGTCCAGGCACACTGCAGCTGCAAAAGGCATCCCAAAGAGAGCGCAAAACTGCCACAACATGGCTGTCTCCACCCCTTTTTCCTTGGGACCTTCCCTAACCCTAGCTGATTTACCTGCCTATGGAAAAGGTTATTACAGAGCCTAGGGTTAGGGTTTCTTAAACCAGGAAGCCCTGAGCTCCAGGCACACTGCAGCTGCAAAAGGCATCCCAAAGAGAGCGCAAAACTGCCACAACATGGCTGTCTCCATCCCTTTTTCCTTGGGACCTTCCCTAACCCTAGGCTGATTTACCTGCCTAGGGTTAGGGTTAGGGTTGAGCCTAGGGTTAGGGTTTTTTAAACGAGGAAGCCCTGAGCTCCAGGCACACTGCAGCTGCAAAAGGCATCCCAAAGAGAGCGCAAAACTGCCACAACATGGCTGTCTCCACCCCTTTTTCCTTGGGACCTTCCCTAACCCTAGGCTGATTTACCTGCCTAGGGTTAGGGTTAGGGTTGAGCTTAGGGTTAGCGTTTCTCAAACCAGGAAGCCCTGAGGTCCAGGCACACTGCAGCTGCAAAAGGCATCCCAAAGAGAGCGCAAAACTGCCACAACATGGCTGTCTCCACCCCTTTTTCATTGGGACCTTCCCTAACCCTAGCTGATTTACCTGCCTATGGAAAAGGTTATTACAGAGCCTAGGGTTAGGGTTTCTTAAACCAGGAAGCCCTGAGCTCCAGGCACACTGCAGCTGGAAAAGGCATCCCAAAGAGAGCGCAAAACTGCCACAACATGGCTGTCTCCACCCCTTTTTCCTTGGGACCTTCCCTAACCCTAGGCTGATTTACCTGCCCAGGGTTAGGGTTAGGGTTGAGCCTAGGGTTAGGGTTTTTTAAACCAGGAAGCCCTGAGCTCCAGGCACACTGCAGCTGCAAAAGGCATCCCAAAGAGAGCGCAAAACTGCCACAACATGGCTGTCTCCATCCCTTTTTCTTTGGGACCTTCCTTAACCCTAGGCTGATTTACCTGCCCAGGGTTAGGGTTACGGTTTAGACTAGGGTTAGGGTTTCTCTAACCAGGAAGCTGTGAGGTCCAGGCACACTGCAGCTGCAAAAGGCATCCCAAAGAGAGCGCAAAACTGCCACAACATGGCTGTCTCCACCCCTTTTTCATTGGGACCTTCCCTAACCCTAGGCTGATTTACCTGCCTACGGTTAGGGTTTGGGTTGAGCCTAGGGTTAGGGTTTCTCAAACGAGGAAGCCCTGAGTTCCAGGCACACTGCAGCTGCAAAAGGCATCCCAAAGAGAGCGCAAAACTGCCACAACATGGCTGTCTCCACCCCTTTTTCCTTGGGACCTTCCCTAACCCTAGGCTGATTTACCTGCCTAGGGTTAGGGTTAGGGTTGAGCCTAGGGTTAGGGTTTTTCAAACCAGGAAGCCCTGAGTTCCAGGCACACTGCAGCTGCAAAAGGCATCCCAAAGAGAGCGCAAAACTGCCACAACATGGCTGTCTCCACCCCTTTTTCCTTGGGACCTTCCCTAACCCTAGGCTGATTTACCTGCCTATGGAAAAGGTTATTACTGAGGCTAGGGTTAGGGTTTCTTAAACCAGGAAGCCCTGAGCTCCAGGCACACTGCAGCTGCAAAAGGCATCCCAAAGAGAGTGCAAAACTGCCACAACATGGCTGTCTCCATCCCTTTTTCCTTGGGACCTTCCCTAACCCTAGGCTGATTTACCTGCCTAGGGTTAGGGTTAGGGTTGAGCCTAGGGATAGGGTTTCTCAAACCAGGAAGCCCTGAGCTCCAGGCACACTGCAGCTGCAAAAGGCATCCCAAAGAGAGCGCAAAACTGCCACAACATGGCTGTCTCCACCCCTTTTTCCTTGGGACCTTCCCTAACCCTAGGCTGATTTACCTGCCTATGGAAAAGGTTATTACTGAGGCTAGGGTTAGGGTTTCTTAAACCAGGAAGCCCTGAGCTCCAGGCACACTGCAGCTGCAAAAGGCATCCCAAAGAGAGCGCAAAACTGCCACAACATGGCTGTCTCCATCCCTTTTTCCTTGGGACCTTCCCTAACCCTAGGCTGATTTACCTGCCTAGGGTTAGGGTTTGGGTTGAGCCTAGGGATAGGGTTTCTCAAACCAGGAAGCCCTGAGTTCCAGGCACACTGCAGCTGCAAAAGGCATCCCAAAGAGAGCGCAAAACTGCCACAACATGGCTGTCTCCACCCCTTCTTCCTTGGGACCTTCCCTAACCCTAGGCTGATTTACCTGCCTAGGGTTAGGGTTAGGGTTGAGCCTAGGGTTAGGGTTTCTCAAACCAGGAAGCCCTGAGCTCCAGGCACACTGCAGCTGCAAAAGGCATCCCAAAGAGAGCGCAAAACTGCCACAACATGGCTGTCTCCACCCCTTTTTCCTTGGGACCTTCCCTAACCCTAGGCTGATTTACCTGCCTAGGGTTAGGGTTAGGGTTGAGCCTAGGGTTAGGGTTTCTCAAACCAGGAAGCCCTGAGCTCCAGGCACACTGCAGCTGCAAAAGGCATCCCAAAGAGAGCGCAAAACTGCCACAACATGGCTGTCTCCACCCCTTTTTCCTTGGGACCTTCCCTAACCCTAGGCTGATTTAACTGCTGAGGGTTAGGGTTAGGGTTGAGCCTAGGGTTAGGGTTTCTCAAACCAGGAAGGCCTGAGCTCCAGGAACACTGCAGCTGCAAAAAGCATCCCAAAGAGAGCGCAAAACTGCCACAACATGGCTGTCTCCACTGCTTTTTCCTTGGGACCTTCCCTAACCCTAGGCTGATTTACCTGCCTACGGTTAGGGTTTGGGTTGAGCCTAGGGTTAGGGTTTCTCAAACCAGGAAGCCCTGAGTTCCAGGCACACTGCAGCTGCAAAAGGCATCCCAAAGAGAGCGCAAAACTGCCACGACATGGCTGTCTCCACCCCTTTTTCCTTGGGACCTTCCCTAACCCTAGGCTGATTTACCTTCCTAGGGTTAGGGTTAGGGTTGAGCCTAGGGTTAGGGTTTTTCAAACCAGGAAGCCCTGAGTTCCAGGCACACTGCAGCTGCAAAAGGCATCCCAAAGAGAGCGCAAAACTGCCACAACATGGCTGTCTCCACCCCTTTTTCCTTGGGACCTTCCCTAAACCTAGGCTGCTTTACCTGCCTAGGGTTAGGGTTAGGGTTGAGCCTAGGGTTAGGGTTTCTCAAACCAGGAAGCCCTGAGCTCCAGGCACACTGCAGCTGCAAAAGGCATCCCAAAGAGAGCGCAAAACTGCCACAACATGGCTGTCTCCACCCCTTTTTCCTTGGGACCTTCCCTAACCCTAGGCTGATTTACCTGCCTATTGTTAGGGTTAGGGTTGAGCCTAGGGTTAGGGTTTCTCAAACCAGAAAGCCCTGAGCTCCAGGCACACTGCAGCTGCAAAAGGCATCCCAAAGAGAGCGCAAAACTGCCACAACATGGCTGTTTCCACCCCTTTTTCCTTGGGACCTTACTCAACCCTAGGTGATTACCTTGCCTATTGAAAATGTTATTACTGAGCCTAGGGTTAGGGTTTCTTAAACCAGGAAGCCCTGAGCTCCAGGCACACTGCAGCTGCAAAAGGCATCCCAAAGAGAGCGCAAAACTGCCACAACATGGATGTCTCCATCCCTTTTTCCTTGGGACCTTCCCTAACCCTAGGCTGATTTACCTGCCTAGGGTTAGGGTTGGGGTTGAGCCTAGGGTTAGGGTTTCTCAAACCAGGAAGCCCTGAGCTCCAGGCACACTGCAGCTGCAAAAGGCATCCCAAAGAGAGCGCAAAACTGCCACAACATGGCTGTCTCCACCCCTTTTTCCTTGGGACCTTCCCTAACCCTAGGCTGATTTACCTGCCTATGGAAAAGGTTATTACTGAGCCTAGGGTTAGGGTTTCTTAAACCAGGAAGCCCTGAGCTCCAGGCACACTGCAGCTGCAAAAGGCATCCCAAAGAGAGCGCAAAACTGCCACAACATGGCTGTCTCCACCCCTTTTTCCTTGGGACCTTCCCTAACCCTAGGCTGATTTACCTGCCTAGGGTTAGGGTTAGGGTTGAGCCTAGGGTTAGGGTTTTTCAAACCAGGAAGCCCTGAGTTCCAGGCACACTGCAGCTGCAAAAGGCATCCCAAAGAGAGCGCAAAACTGCCACAACATGGCTGTCTCCACCCCTTTTTCCTTGGGACCTTCCCTAAACCTAGGCTGCTTTACCTTCCTAGGGTTAGGGTTAGGGTTGAGCCTAGGGTTAGGGTTTCTCAAACCAGGAAGCCCTGAGCTCCAGGCACACTGCAGCTGCAAAAGGCATCCCAAAGAGAGCGCAAAACTGCCACAACATGGCTGTCTCCACCCCTTTTTCCTTGGGACCTTCCCTAACCCTAGGCTGATTTACCTGCCTATTGTTAGGGTTAGGGTTGAGCCTAGGGTTAGGGTTTCTCAAACCAGGAAGCCCTGAGCTCCAGGCACACTGCAGCTGCAAAAGGCATCCCAAAGAGAGCGCAAAACTGCCACAACATGGCTGTTTCCACCCCTTTTTCCTTGGGACCTGACTTAACCCTAGGTGATTACCTTGCCTATTGAAAATGTTATTACTGAGCCTAGGGTTAGGGTTTCTTAAACCAGGAAGTCCTGAGCTCCAGGCACACTGCAGCTGCAAAAGGCATCCCAAAGAGAGCGCAAAACTGCCACAACATGGCTGTCTCCATCCCTTTTTCCTTGGGACCTTCCCTAACCCTAGGCTGATTTACCTGCCTAGGGTTAGGGTTGGGGTTGAGCCTAGGGTTAAGGTTTCTCAAACCAGGAAGGCCTGAGCTCCAGGCACACTGCAGCTGCAAAAGGCATCCCAAAGAGAGCGCAAAACTGCCACAACATGGCTGTCTCCACCCCTTTTTCCTTGGGACCTTCCCTAACCCTAGGCTGATTTACCTGCCTATCGAAAAGGTTATTACTGAGCCTAGGGTTAGGGTTTCTTAGAGCAGGAAGCCCTGAGCTCCAGGCACACTGCAGCTGCAAAAGGCATCCCAAAGAGAGCGCAAAACTGCCACAACATGGCTGTCTCCACCCATTTTCCTTGGGACCTTCCCTAACCCTAGGCTGATTTACCTGCCTAGGGTTAGGGTTAGGGTTGAGCCTAGGGTTAGGGTTTTTTAAACGAGGAAGCCCTGAGGTCCAGGCACACTGCAGCTGCAAAAGGCATCCCAAAGAGAGCGCAAAACTGCCACAACATGGCTGTCTCCACCCCTTTTTCCTTGGGACCTTCCCTAACCCTAGGCTGATTTACCTGCCTAGGGTTAGGGTTAGGGTTGAGCCTAGGGTTAGCGTTTCTCAAACCAGGAAGCCCTGAGGTCCAGGCACACTGCAGCTGCAAAAGGCATCCCAAAGAGAGCGCAAAACTGCCACAACATGGCTGTCTCCACCCCTTTTTCCTTGGGACCTTCCCTAACCCTAGCTGATTTACCTGCCTATGGAAAAGGTTATTACAGAGCCTAGGGTTAGGGTTTCTTAAACCAGGAAGCCCTGAGCTCCAGGCACACTGCAGCTGCAAAAGGCATCCCAAAGAGAGCGCAAAACTGCCACAACATGGCTGTCTCCACCCCTTCTTCCTTGGGACCTTCCCTAAACCTAGGCTGATTTACCTGCCTAGGGTTAGGGTTAGGGTTGAGCCTAGGGTTAGGGTTTCTCAAACCAGGAAGCCCTGAGCTCCAGGCACACTGCAGCTGCAAAAGGCATCCCAAAGAGAGCGCAAAACTGCCACAACATGGCTGTCTCCACCCCTTTTTCCTTGGGACCTTCCCTAACCCTAGGCTGATTTACCTGCCCAGGGTTAGGGTTAGGGTTGAGCCTAGGGTTATGGTTTTTTAAACCAGGAAGCCCTGAGCTCCAGGCACACTGCAGCTGCAAAAGGCATCCCAAAGAGAGCGCAAAACTGCCACAACATGGCTGTCTCCATCCCTTTTTCTTTGGGACCTTCCTTAACCCTAGGCTGATTTACCTGCCCAGGGTTAGGGTTACGGTTTAGACTAGGGTTAGGGTTTCTCAAACCAGGAAGCGGTGAGGTCCAGGCACACTGCAGCTGCAAAAGGCATCCCAAAGAGAGCGCAAAACTGCCACAACATGGCTGTCTCCACCCCTTTTTCCTTGGGACCTTCCCTAACCCTAGGCTGATTTACCTGCCTAGGGTTAGGGTTAGGGTTGAGCTTAGGGTTAGCGTTTCTCAAACCAGGAAGCCCTGAGGTCCAGGCACACTGCAGCTGCAAAAGGCATCCCAAAGAGAGCGCAAAACTGCCACAACATGGCTGTCTCCACCCCTTTTTCATTGGGACCTTACTTAACCCTAGCTGATTTACCTGCCTATGGAAAAGGTTATTACAGAGCCTAGGGTTAGGGTTTCTTAAACCAGGAAGCCCTGAGCTCCAGGCACACTGCAGCTGGAAAAGGCATCCCAAAGAGAGCGCAAAACTGCCACAACATGGCTGTCTCCACCCCTTTTTCCTTGGGACCTTCCCTAACCCTAGGCTGATTTACCTGCCCAGGGTTAGGGTTAGGGTTGAGCCTAGGGTTAGGGTTTTTTAAACCAGGAAGCCCTGAGCTCCAGGCACACTGCAGCTGCAAAAGGCATCCCAAAGAGAGCGCAAAACTGCCACAACATGGCTGTCTCCATCCCTTTTTCTTTGGGACCTTCCTTAACCCTAGGCTGATTTACCTGCCCAGGGTTAGGGTTACGGTTTAGACTAGGGTTAGGGTTTCTCTAACCAGGAAGCTGTGAGGTCCAGGCACACTGCAGCTGCAAAAGGCATCCCAAAGAGAGCGCAAAACTGCCACAACATGGCTGTCTCCACCCCTTTTTCATTGGGACCTTCCCTAACCCTAGGGTGATTTACCTGCCTACGGTTAGGGTTTGGGTTGAGCCTAGGGTTAGGGTTTCTCAAACGAGGAAGCCCTGAGTTCCAGGCACACTGCAGCTGCAAAAGGCATCCCAAAGAGAGCGCAAAACTGCCACAACATGGCTGTCTCCACCCCTTTTTCCTTGGGACCTTCCCTAACCCTAGGCTGATTTACCTTCCTAGGGTTAGGGTTAGGGTTGAGCCTAGGGTTAGGGTTTCTCAAACCAGGAAGGCCTGATCTCCAGGCACACTGCAGCTGCAAAAGGCATCCCAAAGAGAGCGCAAAACTGCCACAACATGGCTGTCTCCACCCCTTTTTCCTTGGGACCTTCCCTAACCCTAGGCTGATTTACCTGCCTAGGGTTAGGGTTAGGGTTGAGCCTAGGGTTAGGGTTTTTCAAACCAGGAAGCCCTGAGTTCCAGGCACACTGCAGCTGCAAAAGGCATCCCAAAGAGAGCGCAAAACTGCCACAACATGGCTGTCTCCACCCCTTTTTCCTTGGGACCTTCCCTAAACCTAGGCTGCTTTACCTTCCTAGGGTTAGGGTTAGGGTTGAGCCTAGGGTTAGGGTTTCTCAAACCAGGAAGCCCTGAGCTCCAGGCACACTGCAGCTGCAAAAGGCATCCCAAAGAGAGCGCAAAACTGCCACAACATGGCTGTCTCCACCCCTTTTTCCTTGGGACCTTCCCTAACCCTAGGCTGATTTACCTGCCTATTGTTAGGGTTAGGGTTGAGCCTAGGGTTAGGGTTTCTCAAACCAGGAAGCCCTGAGGTCCAGGCACACTGCAGCTGCAAAAGGCATCCCAAAGAGAGCGCAAAACTGCCACAACATGGCTGTTTCCACCCCTTTTTCCTTGGGACCTTACTTAACCCTAGGTGATTACCTTGCCTATTGAAAATGTTATTACTGAGCCTAGGGTTAGGGTTTCTTAAACCAGGAAGCCCTGAGCTCCAGGCACACTGCAGCTGCAAAAGGCATCCCAAAGAGAGCGCAAAACTGCCACAACATGGCTGTCTCCATCCCTTTTTCCTTGGGACCTTCCCTAACCCTAGGCTGATTTACCTGCCTAGGGTTAGGGTTGGGGTTGAGCCTAGGGTTAGGGTTTCTCAAACCAGGAAGCCCTGAGCTCCAGGCACACTGCAGCTGCAAAAGGCATCCCAAAGAGAGCGCAAAACTGCCACAACATGGCTGTCTCCACCCCTTTTTCCTTGGGACCTTCCCTAACCCTAGGCTGATTTACCTGCCTATGGAAAAGGTTATTACTGAGCCTAGGGTTAGGGTTTCTTAAACCAGGAAGCCCTGAGCTCCAGGCACACTGCAGCTGCAAAAGGCATCCCAAAGAGAGCGCAAAACTGCCACAACATGGCTGTCTCCACCCATTTTCCTTGGGACCTTCCCTAACCCTAGGCTGATTTACCTGCCTAGGGTTAGGGTTAGGGTTGAGCCTAGGGTTAGGGTTTCTCAAACCAGGAAGCCCTGAGCTCCAGGCACACTGCAGCTGCAAAAGGCATCCCAAAGAGAGCGCAAAACTGCCACAACATGGCTGTCTCCACCCCTTTTTCCTTGGGACCTTCCCTAACCCTAGGCTGATTTACCTGCCCAGGGTTAGGGTTAGGGTTGAGCCTAGGGTTATGGTTTTTTAAACCAGGAAGCCCTGAGCTCCAGGCACACTGCAGCTGCAAAAGGCATCCCAAAGAGAGCGCAAAACTGCCACAACATGGCTGTCTCCATCCCTTTTTCTTTGGGACCTTCCTTAACCCTAGGCTGATTTACCTGCCCAGGGTTAGGGTTACGGTTTAGACTAGGGTTAGGGTTTCTCAAACCAGGAAGCGGTGAGGTCCAGGCACACTGCAGCTGCAAAAGGCATCCCAAAGAGAGCGCAAAACTGCCACAACATGGCTGTCTCCACCCCTTTTTCCTTGGGACCTTCCCTAACCCTAGGCTGATTTACCTGCCTAGGGTTAGGGTTAGGGTTGAGCTTAGGGTTAGCGTTTCTCAAACCAGGAAGCCCTGAGGTCCAGGCACACTGCAGCTGCAAAAGGCATCCCAAAGAGAGCGCAAAACTGCCACAACATGGCTGTCTCCACCCCTTTTTCATTGGGACCTTACTTAACCCTAGCTGATTTACCTGCCTATGGAAAAGGTTATTACAGAGCCTAGGGTTAGGGTTTCTTAAACCAGGAAGCCCTGAGCTCCAGGCACACTGCAGCTGGAAAAGGCATCCCAAAGAGAGCGCAAAACTGCCACAACATGGCTGTCTCCACCCCTTTTTCCTTGGGACCTTCCCTAACCCTAGGCTGATTTACCTGCCCAGGGTTAGGGTTAGGGTTGAGCCTAGGGTTAGGGTTTTTTAAACCAGGAAGCCCTGAGCTCCAGGCACACTGCAGCTGCAAAAGGCATCCCAAAGAGAGCGCAAAACTGCCACAACATGGCTGTCTCCATCCCTTTTTCTTTGGGACCTTCCTTAACCCTAGGCTGATTTACCTGCCCAGGGTTAGGGTTACGGTTTAGACTAGGGTTAGGGTTTCTCTAACCAGGAAGCTGTGAGGTCCAGGCACACTGCAGCTGCAAAAGGCATCCCAAAGAGAGCGCAAAACTGCCACAACATGGCTGTCTCCACCCCTTTTTCATTGGGACCTTCCCTAACCCTAGGGTGATTTACCTGCCTACGGTTAGGGTTTGGGTTGAGCCTAGGGTTAGGGTTTCTCAAACGAGGAAGCCCTGAGTTCCAGGCACACTGCAGCTGCAAAAGGCATCCCAAAGAGAGCGCAAAACTGCCACAACATGGCTGTCTCCACCCCTTTTTCCTTGGGACCTTCCCTAACCCTAGGCTGATTTACCTTCCTAGGGTTAGGGTTAGGGTTGAGCCTAGGGTTAGGGTTTCTCAAACCAGGAAGGCCTGATCTCCAGGCACACTGCAGCTGCAAAAGGCATCCCAAAGAGAGCGCAAAACTGCCACAACATGGCTGTCTCCACCCCTTTTTCCTTGGGACCTTCCCTAACCCTAGGCTGATTTACCTGCCTAGGGTTAGGGTTAGGGTTGAGCCTAGGGTTAGGGTTTTTCAAACCAGGAAGCCCTGAGTTCCAGGCACACTGCAGCTGCAAAAGGCATCCCAAAGAGAGCGCAAAACTGCCACAACATGGCTGTCTCCACCCCTTTTTCCTTGGGACCTTCCCTAAACCTAGGCTGCTTTACCTTCCTAGGGTTAGGGTTAGGGTTGAGCCTAGGGTTAGGGTTTCTCAAACCAGGAAGCCCTGAGCTCCAGGCACACTGCAGCTGCAAAAGGCATCCCAAAGAGAGCGCAAAACTGCCACAACATGGCTGTCTCCACCCCTTTTTCCTTGGGACCTTCCCTAACCCTAGGCTGATTTACCTGCCTATTGTTAGGGTTAGGGTTGAGCCTAGGGTTAGGGTTTCTCAAACCAGGAAGCCCTGAGGTCCAGGCACACTGCAGCTGCAAAAGGCATCCCAAAGAGAGCGCAAAACTGCCACAACATGGCTGTTTCCACCCCTTTTTCCTTGGGACCTTACTTAACCCTAGGTGATTACCTTGCCTATTGAAAATGTTATTACTGAGCCTAGGGTTAGGGTTTCTTAAACCAGGAAGCCCTGAGCTCCAGGCACACTGCAGCTGCAAAAGGCATCCCAAAGAGAGCGCAAAACTGCCACAACATGGCTGTCTCCATCCCTTTTTCCTTGGGACCTTCCCTAACCCTAGGCTGATTTACCTGCCTAGGGTTAGGGTTGGGGTTGAGCCTAGGGTTAGGGTTTCTCAAACCAGGAAGCCCTGAGCTCCAGGCACACTGCAGCTGCAAAAGGCATCCCAAAGAGAGCGCAAAACTGCCACAACATGGCTGTCTCCACCCCTTTTTCCTTGGGACCTTCCCTAACCCTAGGCTGATTTACCTGCCTATGGAAAAGGTTATTACTGAGCCTAGGGTTAGGGTTTCTTAAACCAGGAAGCCCTGAGCTCCAGGCACACTGCAGCTGCAAAAGGCATCCCAAAGAGAGCGCAAAACTGCCACAACATGGCTGTCTCCACCCATTTTCCTTGGGACCTTCCCTAACCCTAGGCTGATTTACCTGCCTAGGGTTAGGGTTAGGGTTGAGCCTAGGGTTAGGGTTTTTTAAACGAGGAAGCCCTGAGGTCCAGGCACACTGCAGCTGCAAAAGGCATCCCAAAGAGAGCGCAAAACTGCCACAACATGGCTGTCTCCACCCCTTTTTCCTTGGGACCTTCCCTAACCCTAGGCTGATTTACCTGCCTAGGGTTAGGGTTAGGGTTGAGCCTAGGGTTAGCGTTTCTCAAACCAGGAAGCCCTGAGGTCCAGGCACACTGCAGCTGCAAAAGGCATCCCAAAGAGAGCGCAAAACTGCCACAACATGGCTGTCTCCACCCCTTTTTCCTTGGGACCTTCCCTAACCCTAGCTGATTTACCTGCCTATGGAAAAGGTTATTACAGAGCCTAGGGTTAGGGTTTCTTAAACCAGGAAGCCCTGAGCTCCAGGCACACTGCAGCTGCAAAAGGCATCCCAAAGAGAGCGCAAAACTGCCACAACATGGCTGTCTCCATCCCTTTTTCCTTGGGACCTTCCCTAACCCTCGGCTGATTTACCTGCCTAGGGTTAGGGTTAGGGTTGAGCCTAGGGTTAGGGTTTTTTAAACGAGGAAGCCCTGAGCTCCAGGCACACTGCAGCTGCAAAAGGCATCCCAAAGAGAGCGCAAAACTGCCACAACATGGCTGTCTCCACCCCTTTTTCCTTGGGACCTTCCCTAACCCTAGGCTGATTTACCTGCCTAGGGTTAGGGTTAGGGTTTAGCTTAGGGTTAGCGTTTCTCAAACCAGGAAGCCCTGAGGTCCAGGCACACTGCAGCTGCAAAAGGCATCCCAAAGAGAGCGCAAAACTGCCACAACATGGCTGTCTCCACCCCTTTTTCATTGGGACCTTCCCTAACCCTAGCTGATTTACCTGCCTATTTAAAAGGTTATTACAGAGCCTAGGGTTAGGGTTTCTTAAACCAGGAAGCCCTGAGCTCCAGGCACACTGCAGCTGGAAAAGGCATCCCAAAGAGAGCGCAAAACTGCCACAACATGGCTGTCTCCACCCCTTTTTCCTTGGGACCTTCCCTAACCCTAGGCTGATTTACCTGCCCAGGGTTAGGGTTAGGGTTGAGCCTAGGGTTAGGGTTTTTTAAACCAGGAAGCCCTGAGCTCCAGGCACACTGCAGCTGCAAAAGGCATCCCAAAGAGAGCGCAAAACTGCCACAACATGGCTGTCTCCATCCCTTTTTCTTTGGGACCTTCCTTAACCCTAGGCTGATTTACCTGCCCAGGGTTAGGGTTACGGTTTAGACTAGGGTTAGGGTTTCTCTAACCAGGAAGCTGTGAGGTCCAGGCACACTGCAGCTGCAAAAGGCATCCCAAAGAGAGCGCAAAACTGCCACAACATGGCTGTCTCCACCCCTTTTTCATTGGGACCTTCCCTAACCCTAGGCTGATTTACCTGCCTACGGTTAGGGTTTGGGTTGAGCCTAGGGTTAGGGTTTCTCAAACGAGGAAGCCCTGAGTTCCAGGCACACTGCAGCTGCAAAAGGCATCCCAAAGAGAGCGCAAAACTGCCACAACATGGCTGTCTCCACCCCTTTTTCCTTGGGACCTTCCCTAACCCTAGGCTGATTTACCTTCCTAGGGTTAGGGTTAGGGTTGAGCCTAGGGTTAGGGTTTCTCAAACCAGGAAGGCCTGATCTCCAGGCACACTGCAGCTGCAAAAGGCATCCCAAAGAGAGCGCAAAACTGCCACAACATGGCTGTCTCCACCCCTTTTTCCTTGGGACCTTCCCTAACCCTAGGCTGATTTACCTGCCTAGGGTTAGGGTTAGGGTTGAGCCTAGGGTTAGGGTTTTTCAAACCAGGAAGCCCTGAGTTCCAGGCACACTGCAGCTGCAAAAGGCATCCCAAAGAGAGCGCAAAACTGCCACAACATGGCTGTCTCCACCCCTTTTTCCTTGGGACCTTCCCTAAACCTAGGCTGCTTTACCTTCCTAGGGTTAGGGTTAGGGTTGAGCCTAGGGTTAGGGTTTCTCAAACCAGGAAGCCCTGAGCTCCAGGCACACTGCAGCGGCAAAAGGCATCCCAAAGAGAGCGCAAAACTGCCACAACATGGCTGTCTCCACCCCTTTTTCCTTGGGACCTTCCCTAACCCTAGGCTGATTTACCTGCCTATTGTTAGGGTTAGGGTTGAGCCTAGGGTTAGGGTTTCTCAAACCAGGAAGCCCTGAGCTCCAGGCACACTGCAGCTGCAAAAGGCATCCCAAAGAGAGCGCAAAACTGCCACAACATGGCTGTTTCCACCCCTTTTTCCTTGGGACCTTACTTAACCCTAGGTGATTACCTTGCCTATTGAAAATGTTATTACTGAGCCTAGGGTTAGGGTTTCTTAAACCAGGAAGCCCTGAGCTCCAGGCACACTGCAGCTGCAAAAGGCATCCCAAAGAGAGCGCAAAACTGCCACAACATGGCTGTCTCCATCCCTTTTTCCTTGGGACCTTCCCTAACCCTAGGCTGATTTACCTGCCTAGGGTTAGGGTTGGGGTTGAGCCTAGGGTTAGGGTTTCTCAAACCAGGAAGCCCTGAGCTCCAGGCACACTGCAGCTGCAAAAGGCATCCCAAAGAGAGCGCAAAACTGCCACAACATGGCTGTCTCCACCCCTTTTTCCTTGGGACCTTCCCTAACCCTAGGCTGATTTACCTGCCTATCGAAAAGGTTATTACTGAGCCTAGGGTTAGGGTTTCTTAAACCAGGAAGCCCTGAGCTCCAGGCACACTGCAGCTGCAAAAGGCATCCCAAAGAGAGCGCAAAACTGCCACAACATGGCTGTCTCCACCCATTTTCCTTGGGACCTTCCCTAACCCTAGGCTGATTTACCTGCCTAGGGTTAGGGTTAGGGTTGAGCCTAGGGTTAGGGTTTTTTAAACCAGGAAGCCCTGAGGTCCAGGCACACTGCAGCTGCAAAAGGCATCCCAAAGAGAGCGCAAAACTGCCACAACATGGCTGTCTCCACCCCTTTTTCCTTGGGACCTTCCCTAACCCTAGGCTGATTTACCTGCCTAGGGTTAGGGTTAGGGTTGAGCTTAGGGTTAGCGTTTCTCAAACCAGGAAGCCCTGAGGTCCAGGCACACTGCAGCTGCAAAAGGCATCCCAAAGAGAGCGCAAAACTGCCACAACATGGCTGTCTCCACCCCTTTTTCATTGGGACCTTCCCTAACCCTAGCTGATTTACCTGCCTATGGAAAAGGTTATTACAGAGCCTAGGGTTAGGGTTTCTTAAACCAGGAAGCCCTGAGCTCCAGGCACACTGCAGCTGCAAAAGGCATCCCAAAGAGAGCGCAAAACTGCCACAACATGGCTGTCTCCACCCATTTTCCTTGGGACCTTCCCTAACCCTAGGCTGATTTTCCTGCCTAGGGTTAGGGTTAGGGTTGAGCCTAGGGTTAGGGTTTTTTAAACCAGGAAGGCCTGAGCTCCAGGCACACTGCAGCTGCAAAAGGCATCCCAAAGAGAGCGCAAAACTGCCACGACATGGCTGTCTCCACCCCTTTTTCCTTGGGACCTTCCCTAACCCTAGGCTGATTTACCTGCCTAGGGTTAGGGTTAGGGTTGAGCCTAGGGTTAGGGTTTCTCAAACCAGGAAGCCCTGAGCTCCAGGCACACTGCAGCTGCAAAAGGCATCCCAAAGAGAGCGCAAAACTGCCACAACATGGCTGTCTCCATCCCTTTTTCTTTGGGACCTTCCTTAACCCTAGGCTGATTTACCTGCCCAGGGTTAGGGTTACGGTTTAGACTAGGGTTAGGGTTTCTCAAACCAGGAAGCTGTGAGGTCCAGGCACACTGCAGCTGCAAAAGGCATCCCAAAGAGAGCGCAAAACTGCCACAACATGGCTGTCTCCACCCCTTTTTCCTTGGGACCTTCCCTAACCCTAGCTGTTTTACCTGCCTATGGAAAAGGTTTTTACTGAGGCTAGGGTTAGGGTTTCTTAAACCAGGAAGCCCTGAGCTCCAGGCACACTGCAGCTGCAAAAGGCATCCCAAAGAGAGTGCAAAACTGCAACAACATGGCTGTCTCCACTGCCTTTTTCTTTGGGACCTTACTTAACCCTAGGTGATTTACTTGCCTATGGAAAAGGTTATTACAGTGCCTAGGGTTAGGGTTTCTTAAACCAGGAAGCCCTGAGCTCCAGGCACACTGCAGCTGCAAAAGGCATCCCAAAGAGGGCAAAAACAACCACAACATGGCTGTCTCCACCCCTTTTTCCTTGGGACCTTCCCTAACCCTAGGCTGATTTACCTGCCTAGGGTTAGGGTTAGGGTTGAGCCTAGGGTTAGGGTTTTTTAAACCAGGAAGCCCTGAGCTCCAGGCACACTGCAGCTGCAAAAGGCATCCCAAAGAGAGCGCAAAACTGCCACAACATGGCTGTCTCCACCCATTTTCCTTGGGACCTTCCCTAACCCTAGGCTGATTTACCTGCCTAGGGTTAGGGTTAGGGTTGAGCCTAGGGTTAGGGTTTTTTAAACGAGGAAGCCCTGAGGTCCAGGCACACTGCAGCTGCAAAAGGCATCCCAAAGAGAGCGCAAAACTGCCACAACATGGCTGTCTCCACCCCTTTTTCCTTGGGACCTTCCCTAACCCTAGGCTGATTTACCTGCCTAGGGTTAGGGTTAGGGTTGAGCCTAGGGTTAGCGTTTCTCAAACCAGGAAGCCCTGAGGTCCAGGCACACTGCAGCTGCAAAAGGCATCCCAAAGAGAGCGCAAAACTGCCACAACATGGCTGTCTCCACCCCTTTTTCATTGGGACCTTCCCTAACCCTAGGCTGATTTACCTGCCTACAGTTAGGGTTTGGGTTGAGCCTAGGGTTAGGGTTTCTCAAACCAGGAAGCCCTGAGTTCCAGGCACACTGCAGCTGCAAAAGGCATCCCAAAGAGAGCGCAAAACTGCCACAACATGGCTGTCTCCACCCCTTTTTCCTTGGGACCTTCCCTAACCCTAGGCTGATTTACCTTCCTAGGGTTAGGGTTAGGGTTGAGCCTAGGGTTAGGGTTTCTCAAACCAGGAAGCCCTGAGCTCCAGGCACACTGCAGCTGCAAAAGGCATCCCAAAGAGAGCGCAAAACTGCCACAACATGGCTGTCTCCACCCCTTTTTCATTGGGACCTTCCCTAACCCTAGGCTGATTTACCTGCCTAGGGTTAGGGTTAGGGTTGAGCCTAGGGTTAGGGTTTTTCAAACCAGGAAGCCCTGAGTTCCAGGCACACTGCAGCTGCAAAAGGCATCCCAAAGAGAGCGCAAAACTGCCACAACATGGCTGTCTCCACCCCTTTTTCCTTGGGACCTTCCCTAAACCTAGGCTGCTTTCCCTGCCTAGGGTTAGGGTTAGGGTTGAGCCTAGGGTTAGGGTTTCTCAAACCAGGAAGCCCTGAGCTCCAGGCATACTGCAGCTGCAAAAGGCATCCCAAAGAGAGCGCAAAACTGCCACAACATGGCTGTCTCCACCCCTTTTTCCTTGGGACCTTCCCTAACCCTAGGCTGATTTACCTGCCTATTGTTAAGGTTAGGGTTGAGCCTAGGGTTAGGGTTTCTCAAACCAGGAAGCCCTGAGCTCCAGGCACACTGCAGCTGCAAAAGGCATCCCAAAGAGAGCGCAAAACTGCCACAACATGGCTGTTTCCACCCCTTTTTCCTTGGGACCTTCCCTAACCCTAGGTGATTACCTTGCCTATTGAAAAAGTTATTACTGAGCCTAGGGTTAAGGTTTCTTAAACCAGGAAGCCCTGAGCTCCAGGCACACTGCAGCTGCAAAAGGCATCCCAAAGAGAGCGCAAAACTGCCACAACATGGCTGTCTCCACCCCTTTTTCCTTGGGACCTTCCCTAACCCTAGGCTGATTTACCTGCCTATGGAAAAGGTTATTACTGAGCCTAGGGTTAGGGTTTCTTAAACCAGGAAGCCCTGAGCTGCAGGCACACTGCAGCTGCAAAAGGCATCCCAAAGAGAGCGCAAAACTGCCACAACATGGCTGTCTCCACCCATTTTCCTTGGGACCTTCCCTAACCCTAGGCTGATTTACCTGCCTAGGGTTAGGGTTAGGGTTGAGCCTAGGGTTAGGGTTTTTTAAACCAGGAAGGCCTGAGCTCCAGGCACACTGCAGCTGCAAAAGGCATCCCAAAGAGAGCGCAAAACTGCCACGACATGGCTGTCTCCACCCCTTTTTCCTTGGGACCTTCCCTAACCCTAGGCTGATTTACCTGCCTAGGGTTAGGGTTACGGTTGAGCCTAGGGTTAGGGTTTCTCAAACCAGGAAGCCCTGAGCTCCAGGCACACTGCAGCTGCAAAAGGCATCCCAAAGAGAGCGCAAAACTGCCACAACATGGCTGTCTCCATCCCTTTTTCTTTGGGACCTTCCTTAACCCTAGGCTGATTTACCTGCCCAGGGTTAGGGTTACGGTTTAGACTAGGGTTAGGGTTTCTCAAACCAGGAAGCTGTGAGGTCCAGGCACACTGCAGCTGCAAAAGGCATCCCAAAGAGAGCGCAAAACTGCCACAACATGGCTGTTTCCACCCCTTTTTCCTTGGGACCTTCCCTAACCCTAGCTGTTTTACCTGCCTATGGAAAAGGTTTTTACTGAGCCTAGGGTTAGGGTTTCTTAAACCAGGAAGCCCTGAGCTCCAGGCACACTGCAGCTGCAAAAGGCATCCCAAAGAGAGCGCAAAACTGCCACAACATGGCTGTCTCCACTGCCTTTTTCTTTGGGACCTTACTTAACCCTAGGTGATTTACTTGCCTATGGAAAAGGTTATTACAGTGCCTAGGGTTAAGGTTTCTTAAACCAGGAAGCCCTGAGCTCCAGGCACACTGCAGCTGCAAAAGGCATCCCAAAGAGGGCAAAAACAACCACAACATGGCTGTCTCCACCCCTTTTTCCTTGGGACCTTCCCTAACCCTAGCCTGATTTACCTGCCTAGGGTTAGGGTTAGGGTTGAGCCTAGGGTTAGGGTTTTTTAAACCAGGAAGCCCTGAGCTCCAGGCACACTGCAGCTGCAAAAGGCATCCCAAAGAGAGCGCAAAACTGCCACAACATGGCTGTCTCCATCCCTTTTTCCTTGGGACCTTCCCTAACCCTAGGCTGATTTACCTGCCTAGGGTTAGGGTTGGGGTTGAGCCTAGGGTTAGGGTTTCTCAAACCAGGAAGCCCTGAGCTCCAGGCACACTGCAGCTGCAAAAGGCATCCCAAAGAGAGCGCAAAACTGCCACAACATGGCTGTCTCCACCCCTTTTTCCTTGGGACCTTCCCTAACCCTAGGCTGATTTACCTGCCTATGGAAAAGGTTATTACTGAGCCTAGGGGTAGGGTTTCTTAAACCAGGAAGCCCTGAGCTGCAGGCACACTGCAGCTGCAAAAGGCATCCCAAAGAGAGCGCAAAACTGCCACAACATGGCTGTCTCCACCCATTTTCCTTGGGACCTTCCCTAACCCTAGGCTGATTTACCTGCCTAGGGTTAGGGTTAGGGTTGAGCCTAGGGTTAGGGTTTTTTAAACCAGGAAGGCCTGAGCTCCAGGCACACTGCAGCTGCAAAAGGCATCCCAAAGAGAGCGCAAAACTGCCACGACATGGCTGTCTCCACCCCTTTTTCCTTGGGACCTTCCCTAACCCTAGGCTGATTTACCTGCCTAGGGTTAGGGTTAGGTTGAGCCTAGGGTTAGGGTTTCTCAAACCAGGAAGCCCTGAGCTCCAGGCACACTGCAGCTGCAAAAGGCATCCCAAAGAGAGCGCAAAACTGCCACAACATGGCTGTCTCCATCCCTTTTTCTTTGGGACCTTCCTTAACCCTAGGCTGATTTACCTGCCCAGGGTTAGGGTTACGGTTTAGACTAGGGTTAGGGTTTCTCAAACCAGGAAGCTGTGAGGTCCAGGCACACTGCAGCTGCAAAAGGCATCCCAAAGAGAGCGCAAAACTGCCACAACATGGCTGTCTCCACCCCTTTTTCCTTGGGACCTTCCCTAACCCTAGCTGTTTTACCTGCCTATGGAAAAGGTTTTTACTGAGCCTAGGGTTAGGGTTTCTTAAACCAGGAAGCCCTGAGCTCAAGGCACACTGCAGCTGCAAAAGGCATCCCAAAGAGAGCGCAAAACTGCCACAACATGGCTGTCTCCACTGCCTTTTTCTTTGGGACCTTACTTAACCCTAGGTGATTTACTTGCGTATGGAAAAGGTTATTACAGTGCCTAGGGTTAGGGTTTCTTAAACCAGGAAGCCCTGAGCTCCAGGCACACTGCAGCTGCAAAAGGCATCCCAAAGAGGGCAAAAACAACCACAACATGGCTGTCTCCACCCCTTTTTCCTTGGGACCTTCCCTAACCCTAGGCTGATTTACCTGCCTACAGTTAGGGTTAGGGTTGAGCCTAGGGTTAGGGTTTTTTAAACCAGGAAGCCCTGAGCTCCAGGCACACTGCAGCTGCAAAAGGCATCCCAAAGAGAGCGCAAAACTGCCACAACATGGCTGTCTCCACCCATTTTCCTTGGGACCTTCCCTAACCCTAGGCTGATTTACCTGCCTAGGGTTAGGGTTAGGGTTGAGCCTAGGGTTAGGGTTTTTTAAACGAGGAAGCCCTGAGGTCCAGGCACACTGCAGCTGCAAAAGGCATCCCAAAGAGAGCGCAAAACTGCCACAACATGGCTGTCTCCACCCCTTTTTCCTTGGGACCTTCCCTAACCCTAGGCTGATTTACCTGCCTAGGGTTAGGGTTAGGGTTGAGCCTAGGGTTAGCGTTTCTCAAACCAGGAAGCCCTGAGCTCCAGGCACACTGCAGCTGCAAAAGGCATCCCAAAGAGAGCGCAAAACTGCCACAACATGGCTGTCTCCACCCCTTTTTCATTGGGACCTTCCCTAACCCTAGGCTGATTTACCTGCCTACGGTTAGGGTTCGGGTTGAGCCTAGGGTTAGGGTTTCTCAAACCAGGAAGCCCTGAGTTCCAGGCACACTGCAGCTGCAAAAGGCATCCCAAAGAGAGCGCAAAACTGCCACAACATGGCTGTCTCCACCCCTTTTTCCTTGGGACCTTCCCTAACCCTAGGCTGATTTACCTTCCTAGGGTTAGGGTTAGGGTTGAGCCTAGGGTTAGGGTTTCTCAAACCAGGAAGGCCTGAGCTCCAGGCACACTGCAGCTGCAAAAGGCATCCCAAAGAGAGCGCAAAACTGCCACAACATGGCTGTCTCCACCCCTTTTTCCTTGGGACCTTCCCTAACCCTAGGCTGATTTACCTGCCTAGGGTTAGGGTTAGGGTTGAGCCTAGGGTTAGGGTTTTTCAAACCAGGAAGCCCTGAGTTCCAGGCACACTGCAGCTGCAAAAGGCATCCCAAAGAGAGCGCAAAACTGCCACAACATGGCTGTCTCCACCCCTTTTTCCTTGGGACCTTCCCTAAACCTAGGCTGCTTTACCTGCCTAGGGTTAGGGTTAGGGTTGAGCCTAGGGTTAGGGTTTCTCAAACCAGGAAGCCCTGAGCTCCAGGCACACTGCAGCTGCAAAAGGCATCCCAAAGAGAGCGCAAAACTGCCACAACATGGCTGTCTCCACCCCTTTTTCCTTGGGACCTTCCCTAACCCTAGGCTGATTTACCTGCCTATTGTTAGGGTTAGGGTTGAGCCTAGGGTTAGGGTTTCTCAAACCAGGAAGCCCTGAGCTCCAGGCACACTGCAGCTGCAAAAGGCATCCCAAAGAGAGCGCAAAACTGCCACAACATGGCTGTCTCCATCCCTTTTTCCTTGGGACCTTCCCTAACCCTAGGCTGATTTACCTGCCTAGGGTTAGGGTTGGGGTTGAGCCTAGGGTTAGGGTTTCTCAAACCAGGAAGCCCTGAGCTCCAGGCACACTGCAGCTGCAAAAGGCATCCCAAAGAGAGCGCAAAACTGCCACAACATGGCTGTCTCCACCCCTTTTTCCTTGGGACCTTCCCTAACCCTAGGCTGATTTACCTGCCTATGGAAAAGGTTATTACTGAGCCTAGGGTTAGGGTTTCTTAAACCAGGAAGCCCTGAGCTCCAGGCACACTGCAGCTGCAAAAGGCATCCCAAAGAGAGCGCAAAACTGCCACAACATGGCTGTCTCCACCCATTTTCCTTGGGACCTTCCCTAACCCTAGGCTGATTTACCTGCCTAGGGTTAGGGTTAGGGTTGAGCCTCGGGTTAGGGTTTTTTAAACGAGGAAGCCCTGAGGTCCAGGCACACTGCAGCTGCAAAAGGCATCCCAAAGAGAGCGCAAAACTGCCACAACATGGCTGTCTCCACCCCTTTTTCCTTGGGACCTTCCCTAACCCTAGGCTGATTTACCTGCCTAGGGTTAGGGTTAGGGTTGAGCCTAGGGTTAGCGTTTCTCAAACCAGGAAGCCCTGAGGTCCAGGCACACTGCAGCTGCAAAAGGCATCCCAAAGAGAGCGCAAAACTGCCACAACATGGCTGTCTCCTTCCCTTTTTCCTTGGGACCTTCCCTAACCCTAGGCTGATTTACCTGCCTATGGAAAAGGTTATTACTGAGCCTAGGGTTAGGGTTTCTTAAACCAGGAAGCCCTGAGCTCCAGGCACACTGCAGCTGCAAAAGGCATCCCAAAGAGAGCGCAAAACTGCCACAACATGGCTGTCTCCATCCCTTTTTCCTTGGGACCTTCCCTAACCCTCGGCTGATTTACCTGCCTAGGGTTAGGGTTAGGGTTGAGCCTAGGGTTAGGGTTTTTTAAACGAGGAAGCCCTGAGCTCCAGGCACACTGCAGCTGCAAAAGGCATCCCAAAGAGAGCGCAAAACTGCCACAACATGGCTGTCTCCACTGCCTTTTTCTTTGGGACCTTACTTAACCCTAGGTGATTTACTTGCCTATGGAAAAGGTTATTACAGTGCCTAGGGTTAGGGTTTCTTAAACCAGGAAGCCCTGAGCTCCAGGCACACTGCAGCTGCAAAAGGCATCCCAAAGAGGGCAAAAACAACCACAACATGGCTGTCTCCACCCCTTTTTCCTTGGGACCTTCCCTAACCCTAGCCTGATTTACCTGCCTAGGGTTAGGGTTAGGGTTGAGCCTAGGGTTAGGGTTTCTTAAACCAGGAAGCCCTGAGCTCCAGGCACACTGCAGCTGCAAAAGGCATCCCAAAGAGAGCGCAAAACTGCCACAACATGGCTGTCTCCACCCCTTTTTCCTTGGGACCTTCCCTAACCCTAGGCTGATTTACCTGCCTAGGGTTAGGGTTAGGGTTGAGCCTAGGGTTAGCGTTTCTCAAACCAGGAAGCCCTGAGGTCCAGGCACACTGCAGCTGCAAAAGGCATCCCAAAGAGAGCGCAAAACTGCCACAACATGGCTGTCTCCACCCCTTTTTCATTGGGACCTTCCCTAACCCTAGCTGATTTACCTGCCTATGGAAAAGGTTATTACAGAGCCTAGGGTTAGGGTTTCTTAAACCAGGAAGCCCTGAGCTCCAGGCACACTGCAGCTGGAAAAGGCATCCCAAAGAGAGCGCAAAACTGCCACAACATGGCTGTCTCCACCCCTTTTTCCTTGGGACCTTCCCTAACCCTAGGCTGATTTACCTGCCCAGGGTTAGGGTTAGGGTTGAGCCTAGGGTTAGGGTTTTTTAAACCAGGAAGCCCTGAGCTCCAGGCACACTGCAGCTGCAAAAGGCATCCCAAAGAGAGCGCAAAACTGCCACGACATGGCTGTCTCCACCCCTTTTTCCTTGGGACCTTCCCTAACCCTAGGCTGATTTACCTGCCTAGGGTTAGGGTTACGGTTGAGCCTAGGGTTAGGGTTTCTCAAACCAGGAAGCCCTGAGCTCCAGGCACACTGCAGCTGCAAAAGGCATCCCAAAGAGAGCGCAAAACTGCCACAACATGGCTGTCTCCACCCCTTTTTCCTTGGGACCTTCCCTAACCCTAGCTGATTTACCTGCCTATGGAAAAGGTTATTACAGAGCCTTGGGTTAGGGTTTCTTAAACCAGGAAGCCCTGAGCTCCAGGCACACTGCAGCTGCAAAAGGCATCCCAAAGAGAGCGCAAAACTGCCACAACATGGCTGTCTCCACTGCTTTTTCCTTGGGACCTTACTTAACCCCAGGTGATTTACTTGCCTATGGAAAAGGTTATTACTGAGCCTAGGGTTAGGGTTTCTTAAACCAGGAAGCCCTGAGCTCCAGGCACACTGCAGCTGCAAAAGGCATCCCAAAGAGAGCGCAAAACTGCCACAACATGGCTGTCTCCACCCCTTTTTCCTTGGGACCTTCCCTAACCCTAGGCTGATTTACCTGCCTAGGGTTAGGGTTAGGGTTGAGCCTAGGGTTAGCGTTTCTCAAATCAGGAAGCCCTGAGGTCCAGGCACACTGCAGCTGCAAAAGGCATCCCAAAGAGAGCGCAAAACTGCCACAACATGGCTGTCTCCACCCATTTTTCCTTGGGACCTTCCCTAACCCTAGCTGATTTACCTGCCTATGGAAAAGGTTATTACAGAGCCTAGGGTTAAGGTTTCTTAAACCAGGAAGCCCTGAGCTCCAGGCACACTGCAGCTGCAAAAGGCATCCCAAAGAGAGCGCAAAACTGCCACAACATGGCTGTCTCCACTGCTTTTTCCTTGGGACCTTACTTAACCCCAGGTGATTTACTTGCCTATGGAAAAGGTTATTACAGAGCCTAGGGTTAGGGTTTCTTAAACCAGGAAGCCCTGAGCTCCAGGCACACTGCAGCTGCAAAAGGCATCCCAAAGAGAGCGCAAAACTGCCACAACATGGCTGTCTCCACCCCTTTTCCTTGGGACCTTCCCTAACCCTAGGCTGATTTACCTGCCTAGGGTTAGGGTTAGGGTTGAGCCTAGGGTTAGTGTTTCTCAAACCAGGAAGCCCTGAGCTCCAGGCACACTGCAGCTGCAAAAGGCATCCCAAAGAGAGCGCAAAACTGCCACAACATGGCTGTCTCCACCCCTTTTTCCTTGGGACCTTCCCTAACCCTAGGCTGATTTACCTGCCCAGGGATAGGGTTAGGGTTGAGCCTAGGGTTAGGGTTTTTTAAACCAGGAAGCCCTGAGCTCCAGGCACACTGCAGCTGCAAAAGGCATCCCAAAGAGAGCGCAAAACTGCCACAACATGGCTGTCTCCATCCCTTTTTCTTTGGGACCTTCCTTAACCCTAGGCTGATTTACCTGCCCAGGGTTAGGGTTACGGTTTAGACTAGGGTTAGGGTTTCTCAAACCAGGAAGCTGTGAGGTCCAGGCACACTGCAGCTGCAAAAGGCATCCCAAAGAGAGCGCAAAACTGCCACAACATGGCTGTCTCCACCGCTTTTTCCTTGGGACCTTCCCTAACCCTAGCTGTTTTACCTGCCTATGGAAAAGGTTTTTACTGAGCCTAGGGTTAGGGTTTCTAAAACCAGGAAGCCCTGAGCTCCAGGCACACGGCAGCTGCAAAAGGCATCCCAAAGAGGGCAAAAACAACCACAACATGGCTGTCTCCACCCCTTTTTCCTTGGGACCTTCCCTAACCCTAGGCTGATTTACCTGCCTAGGGTTAGGGTTAGGGTTGAGCCTAGGGTTAGGGTTTTTTAAACCAGGAAGCCCTGAGCTCCAGGCACACTGCAGCTGCAAAAGGCATCCCAAAGAGAGCGCAAAACTGCCACGACATGGCTGTCTCCACCCCTTTTTCCTTGGGACCTTCCCTAACCCTAGGCTGATTTACCTGCCTAGGGTTAGGGTTAGGGTTGAGCCTAGGTTTAGGGTTTTTTAAACCAGGAAGCCCTGAGCTGCAGGCACACTGCAGCTGCAAAAGGCATCCCAAAGAGAGCGCAAAACTGCCACAACATGGCTGTCTCCACCCATTTTCCTTGGGACCTTCCCTAACCCTAGGCTGATTTACCTGCCTAGGGTTAGGGTTAGGGTTGAGCCTAGGGTTAGGGTTTTTTAAACCAGGAAGCCCTGAGCTCCAGGCACACTGCAGCTGCAAAAGGCATCCCAAAGACAGCGCAAAACTGCCACGACATGGCTGTCTCCACCCCTTTTTCCTTGGGACCTTCCCTAACCCTAGGCTGATTTACCTGCCTAGGGTTAGGGTTAGGGTTGAGCCTAGGGTTAGGGTTTCTCAAACCAGGAAGCCCTGAGCTCCAGGCACACTGCAGCTGCAAAAGGCATCCCAAAGAGAGCGCAAAACTGCCACAACATGGCTGTCTCCACCCCTTTTTCCTTGGGACCTTCCCTAACCCTAGCTGATTTACCTGCCTATGGAAAAGGTTATTACAGAGCCTTGGGTTAGGGTTTCTTAAACCAGGAAGCCCTGAGCTCCAGGCACACTGCAGCTGCAAAAGGCATCCCAAAGAGAGCGCAAAACTGCCACAACATGGCTGTCTCCACTGCTTTTTCCTTGGGACCTTACTTAACCCCAGGTGATTTACTTGCCTATGGAAAAGGTTATTACTGAGCCTAGGGTTAGGGTTTTTTAAACCAGGAAGGCCTGAGCTCCAGGCACACTGCAGCTGCAAAAGGCATCCCAAAGAGAGCGCAAAACTGCCACAACATGGCTGTCTCCACCCCTTTTTCCTTGGGACCTTCCCTAACCCTAGGCTGATTTACCTGCCTAGGGTTAGGGTTAGGGTTGAGCCTAGGGTTAGCGTTTCTCAAACCAGGAAGCCCTGAGGTCCAGGCACACTGCAGCTGCAAAAGGCATCCCAAAGAGAGCGCAAAACTGCCACAACATGGCTGTCTCCACCCATTTTTCCTTGGGACCTTCCCTAACCGTAGCTGATTTACCTGCCTATGGAAAAGGTTATTACAGAGCCTAGGGTTAAGGTTTCTTAAACCAGGAAGCCCTGAGCTCCAGGCACACTGCAGCTGCAAAAGGCATCCCAAAGAGAGCGCAAAACTGCCACAACATGGCTGTCTCCTCTGCTTTTTCCTTGGGACCTTACTTAACCCCAGGTGATTTACTTGCCTATGGAAAAGGTTATTACAGAGCCTAGGGTTAGGGTTTCTTAAACCAGGAAGCCCTGAGTTCCAGGCACACTGCAGCTGCAAAAGGCATCCCAAAGAGAGCGCAAAACTGCCACAACATGGCTGTCTCCACCCCTTTTCCTTGGGACCTTCCCTAACCCTAGGCTGATTTACCTGCCTAGGGTTAGGGTTAGGGTTGAGCCTAGGGTTAGTGTTTCTCAAACCAGGAAGCCCTGAGCTCCAGGCACACTGCAGCTGCAAAAGGCATCCCAAAGAGAGCGCAAAACTGCCACAACATGGCTGTCTCCACCCCTTTTTCCTTGGGACCTTCTCTAACCCTAGGCTGATTTACCTGCCCAGGGATAGGGTTAGGGTTGAGCCTAGGGTTAGGGTTTTTTAAACCAGGAAGCCCTGAGCTCCAGGCACACTGCAGCTGCAAAAGGCATCCCAAAGAGAGCGCAAAACTGCCACAACATGGCTGTCTCCATCCCTTTTTCTTTGGGACCTTCCTTAACCCTAGGCTGATTTACCTGCCCAGGGTTAGGGTTACGGTTTAGACTAGGGTTAGGGTTTCTCAAACCAGGAAGCTGTGAGGTCCAGGCACACTGCAGCTGCAAAAGGCATCCCAAAGAGAGCGCAAAACTGCCACAACATGGCTGTCTCCACCGCTTTTTCCTTGGGACCTTCCCTAACCCTAGCTGTTTTACCTGCCTATGGAAAAGGTTTTTACAGAGCCTAGGGTTAGGGTTTCTAAAACCAGGAAGCCCTGAGCTCCAGGCACACTGCAGCTGCAAAAGGCATCCCAAAGAGAGCGCAAAACTGCCACAACATGGCTGTCTCCACTGACTTTTTCTTTGGGACCTTACTTAACCCTAGGTGATTTACTTGCCTATGGAAAAGGTTATTACAGAGCCTGGGGTTAGGGTTTCTCAAACCAGGAAGCCCTGAGCTCCAGGCACACTGCAGCTGCAAAAGGCAACCCAAAGAGGGCAAAAACAACCACAACATGGCTGTCTCCACCCCTTTTTCCTTGGGACCTTCCCTAACCCTAGGCTGATTTACCTGCCTAGGGTTAGGGTTAGGGTTGAGCCTAGGTTTAGGGTTTTTTAAACCAGGACGCTGTGAGGTCCAGGCACACTGCAGCTGCAAAAGGCATCCCAAAGAGAGCGCAAAACTGCCACAACATGGCTGTCTCCACCCATTTTCCTTGGGACCTTCCCTAACCCTAGGCTGATTTACCTGCCTGGGGTTAGGGTTAGGGTGGAGCCTAGGGTTAGGGTTTTTTAAACGAGGAAGCCCTGAGCTCCAGGCACACTGCAGCTGCAAAAGGCATCCCAAAGAGAGCGCAAAACTGCCACAACATGGCTGTCTCCACCCCTTTTTCCTTGGGACCTTCCCTAACCCTAGGCTGATTTACCTGCCTAGGGTTAGGGTTAGGGTTGAGCCTAGGGTTAGGGTTTCTCAAACCAGGAAGCCCTGAGCTCCAGGCACACTGCAGCTGCAAAAGGCATCCCAAAGAGAGCGCAAAACTGCCACAACATGGCTGTCTCCACCCCTTTTTCCTTGGGACCTTCCCTAACCCTAGGCTGATTTACCTGCCTAGGGTTAGGGTTACGGTTTAGACTAGGGTTAGGGTTTCTCAAACAAGGAAGCTTAGAGGTCCAGGCACACTGCAGCTGCAAAAGGCATCCCAAAGAGAGCGCAAAACTGCCACAACATGGCTGTCTCCACCGCTTTTTCCTTGGGACCTTCCCTAACCCTAGCTGTTTTACCTGCCTATGGAAAAGGTTTTTACTGAGCCTAGGGTTAGGGTTTCTAAAACCAGGAAGCCCTGAGCTCCAGGCACACTGCAGCTGCAAAAGACATCCCAAAGAGGGCAAAAACAACCACAACATGGCTGTCTCCACCCCTTTTTCCTTGGGACCTTCCCTAACCCTAGGCTGATTTACCTGCCTAGGGTTAGGGTTAGGGTTGAGCCTAGGGTTAGGGTTTCTCAAACCAGGAAGCCCTGAGCTCCAGGCACACTGCAGCTGCAAAAGGCATCCCAAAGAGAGCGCAAAACTGCCACAACATGGCTGTCTCCACCCCTTTTTCCTTGGGATCTTCCCTAACCCTAGGCTGATTTACCGGCCTAGGGTTAGGGTTAGGGTTGAACCTAGGGTTAGGGTTTTTTAAACCAGGACGCTGTGAGGTCCAGGCACACTGCAGCTGCAAAAGGCATCCCAAAGAGAGCGCAAAACTGCCACAACATGGCTGTCTCCACCCCTTTTTCCTTGGGACCTTCCCTAACCCTAGCTGTTTTACCTGCCTATGGAAAAGGTTTTTACTGAGCCTAGTGTTAGGGTTTCTTAAACCAGGAAGCCCTGAGGTCCAGGCACACTGCAGCTGCAAAAGGCATCCCAAAGAGAGCGCAAAACTGCCACAACATGGCTGTCTCCACCCCTTTTCCTTGGGACCTTCCCTAACCCTCGGCTGATTTACCTGCCTAGGGTTAGAGTTAGGGTTGAGCCTAGGGTTAGGGTTTTTTAAACCAGGAAGCCCTGAGCTCCAGGCACACTGCAGCTGCCAAAGGCATCCCAAAGACAGCGCAAAACTGCCACAACATGGCTGTCTCCACCCCTTTTTCCTTGGGACCTTCCCTAACCCTAGGCTGATTTACCTGCCTATGGAAAAGGTTTTTACTGAGCCTAGGGTTAGGGTTTCTAAAACCAGGAAGCCCTGAGCTCCAGGCACACTGCAGCTGCAAAAGGCATCCCAAAGAGAGCGCAAAACTGCCACAACATGGCTGTCTCCACCCATTTTCCTTGGGACCTTCCCTAACCCTAGGCTGATTTACCTGCCTGGGGTTAGGGTTAGGGTGGAGCCTAGGGTTAGGGTTTTTAAACGAGGAAGCCCTGAGGTCCAGGCACACTGCAGCTGCAAAAGGCATCCCAAAGAGAGCGCAAAACTGCCACAACATGGCTGTCTCCACCCCTTTTTCCTTGGGACCTTCCCTAACCCTAGGCTGATTTACCTGCCCAGGGTTAGGGTTACGGTTTAGACTAGGGTTAGGGTTTCTCAAACCAGGAAGCTGTGAGGTCCAGGCACACTGCAGCTGCAAAAGGCATCCCAAAGAGAGCGCAAAACTGCCACAACATGGCTGTCTCCACCGCTTTTTCCTTGGGACCTTCCCTAACCCTAGCTGTTTTACCTGCCTATGGAAAAGGTTTTTACTGAGCCTAGGGTTAGGGTTTCTAAAACCAGGAAGCCCTGAGCTCCAGGCACACTGCAGCTGCAAAAGGCATCCCAAAGAGAGCGCAAAACTGCCACAACATGGCTGTCTCCACCCCTTTTTCCTTGGGACCTTCCCTAACCCTAGCTGTTTTACCTGCCTATGGAAAAGGTTTTTACTGAGCCTAGGGTTAGGGTTTCTAAAACCAGGAAGCCCTGAGCTCCAGGCACACTGCAGCTGCAAAAGGCATCCCAAAGAGAGCGCAAAACTGCCACAACATGGCTGTCTCCACTGACTTTTTCTTTGGGACCTTACTTAGCCCTAGGTGATTTACTTGCCTATGGAAAAGGTTATTACAGAGCCTAGGGTTAGGGTTTCTTAAACCAGGAAGCCCTGAGCTCCAGGCACACTGCAGCTGCAAAAGGCATCCCAAAGAGGGCAAAAACAACCACAACATGGCTGTCTCCACCCCTTTTTCCTTGGGATCTTCCCTAACCCTAGGCTGATTTACCTGCCTAGGGTTAGGGTTAGGGTTGAGCCTAGGGTTAGGGTTTTTTAAACCAGGACGCTGCGAGGTCCAGGCACACTGCAGCTGCAAAAGGCATCCCAAAGAGAGCGCAAAACTGCCACAACATGGCTGTCTCCACCCCTTTTTCCTTGGGACCTTCCCTAACCCTAGGCTGATTTACCTGCCTAGGGTTAGGGTTAGGGTTGAGCCTAGGGTTAGGGTTTCTCAAACCAGGAAGCCCTGAGCTCCAGGCACACTGCAGCTGCAAAAGGCATCCCAAAGAGAGCGCAAAACTGCCACAACATGGCTGTCTCCACCCCTTTTTCCTTGGGATCTTCCCTAACCCTAGGCTGATTTACCGGCCTAGGGTTAGGGTTAGGGTTGAACCTAGGGTTAGGGTTTTTTAAACCAGGACGCTGTGAGGTCCAGGCACACTGCAGCTGCAAAAGGCATCCCAAAGAGAGCGCAAAACTGCCACAACATGGCTGTCTCCACCCCTTTTTCCTTGGGACCTTCCCTAACCCTAGCTGTTTTACCTGCCTATGGAAAAGGTTTTTACTGAGCCTAGGGTTAGGGTTTCTTAAACCAGGAAGCCCTGAGGTCCAGGCACACTGCAGCTGCAAAAGGCATCCCAAAGAGAGCGCAAAACTGCCACAACATGGCTGTCTCCACCCCTTTTCCTTGGGACCTTCCCTAACCCTCGGCTGATTTACCTGCCTAGGGTTAGAGTTAGGGTTGAGCCTAGGGTTAGGGTTTTTTAAACCAGGAAGCCCTGAGCTCCAGGCACACTGCAGCTGCAAAAGGCATCCCAAAGACAGCGCAAAACTGCCACAACATGGCTGTCTCCACCCCTTTTTCCTTGGGACCTTCCCTAACCCTAGGCTGATTTACCTGCCTATGGAAAAGGTTTTTACTGAGCCTAGGGTTAGGGTTTCTAAAACCAGGAAGCCCTGAGCTCCAGGCACACTGCAGCTGCAAAAGGCATCCCAAAGAGAGCGCAAAACTGCCACAACATGGCTGTCTCCACCCATTTTCCTTGGGACCTTCCCTAACCCTAGGCTGATTTACCTGCCTGGGGTTAGGGTTAGGGTGGAGCCTAGGGTTAGGGTTTTTAAACGAGGAAGCCCTGAGGTCCAGGCACACTGCAGCTGCAAAAGGCATCCCAAAGAGAGCGCAAAACTGCCACAACATGGCTGTCTCCACCCCTTTTTCCTTGGGACCTTCCCTAACCCTAGGCTGATTTACCTGCCCAGGGTTAGGGTTACGGTTTAGACTAGGGTTAGGGTTTCTCAAACCAGGAAGCTGTGAGGTCCAGGCACACTGCAGCTGCAAAAGGCATCCCAAAGAGAGCGCAAAACTGCCACAACATGGCTGTCTCCACCGCTTTTTCCTTGGGACCTTCCCTAACCCTAGCTGTTTTACCTGCCTATGGAAAAGGTTTTTACTGAGCCTAGGGTTAGGGTTTCTAAAACCAGGAAGCCCTGAGCTCCAGGCACACTGCAGCTGCAAAAGGCATCCCAAAGAGAGCGCAAAACTGCCACAACATGGCTGTCTCCACCCCTTTTTCCTTGGGACCTTCCCTAACCCTAGCTGATTTACCTGCCTATGGAAAAGGTTTTTACTGAGCCTAGGGTTAGGGTTTCTAAAACCAGGAAGCCCTGAGCTCCAGGCACACTGCAGCTGCAAAAGGCATCCCAAAGAGAGCGCAAAACTGCCACAACATGGCTGTCTCCACTGACTTTTTCTTTGGGACCTTACTTAGCCCTAGGTGATTTACTTGCCTATGGAAAAGGTTATTACAGAGCCTAGGGTTAGGGTTTCTTAAACCAGGAAGCCCTGAGCTCCAGGCACACTGCAGCTGCAAAAGGCATCCCAAAGAGGGCAAAAACAACCACAACATGGCTGTCTCCACCCCTTTTTCCTTGGGATCTTCCCTAACCCTAGGCTGATTTACCTGCCTAGGGTTAGGGTTAGGGTTGAGCCTAGGGTTAGGGTTTTTTAAACCAGGACGCTGCGAGGTCCAGGCACACTGCAGCTGCAAAAGGCATCCCAAAGAGAGCGCAAAACTGCCACAACATGGCTGTCTCCACCCCTTTTTCCTTGGGACCTTCCCTAACCCTAGGCTGATTTACCTGCCCAGGGTTAGGGTTACGGTTTAGACTAGGGTTAGGGTTTCTCAAACCAGGAAGCTGTGAGGTCCAGGCACACTGCAGCTGCAAAAGGCATCCCAAAGAGAGCGCAAAACTGCCACAACATGGCTGTCTCCACCCCTTTTTCCTTGGGACCTTCCCTAACCCTAGCTGTTTTACCTGCCTATGGAAAAGGTTTTTACTGAGCCTAGGGTTAGGGTTTCTTAAACCAGGAAGCCCTGAGCTCCAGGCACACTGCAGCTGCAAAAGGCATCCCAAAGAGAGCGCAAAACTGCCACAACATGGCTGTCTCCACTGCCTTTTTCTTTGGGACCTTACTTAACCCTAGGTGATTTACTTGCCTATGGAAAAGGTTATTACAGTGCCTAGGGTTAGGGTTTCTTAAACCAGGAAGCCCTGAGCTCCAGGCACACTGCAGCTGCAAAAGGCATCCCAAAGAGGGCAAAAACAACCACAACATGGCTGTCTCCACCCCTTTTTCCTTGGGACCTTCCCTAACCCTAGCCTGATTTACCTGCCTAGGGTTAGGGTTAGGGTTGAGCCTAGGGTTAGGGTTTTTTAAACCAGGAAGCCCTGAGCTCCAGGCACACTGCAGCTGCAAAAGGCATCCCAAAGAGAGCGCAAAACTGCCACAACATGGCTGTCTCCACCCCTTTTTCCTTGGGACCTTCCCTAACCCTAGGCTGATTTACCTGCCTAGGGTTAGGGTTAGGGTTGAGCCTAGGGTTAGCGTTTCTCAAACCAGGAAGCCCTGAGGTCCAGGCACACTGCAGCTGCAAAAGGCATCCCAAAGAGAGCGCAAAACTGCCACAACATGGCTGTCTCCACCCCTTTTTCATTGGGACCTTCCCTAACCCTAGCTGATTTACCTGCCTATGGAAAAGGTTATTACAGAGCCTAGGGTTAGGGTTTCTTAAACCAGGAAGCCCTGAGCTCCAGGCACACTGCAGCTGGAAAAGGCATCCCAAAGAGAGCGCAAAACTGCCACAACATGGCTGTCTCCACCCCTTTTTCCTTGGGACCTTCCCTAACCCTAGGCTGATTTACCTGCCCAGGGTTAGGGTTAGGGTTGAGCCTAGGGTTAGGGTTTTTTAAACCAGGAAGCCCTGAGCTCCAGGCACACTGCAGCTGCAAAAGGCATCCCAAAGAGAGCGCAAAACTGCCACAACATGGCTGTCTCCATCCCTTTTTCTTTGGGACCTTCCTTAACCCTAGGCTGATTTACCTGCCCAGGGTTAGGGTTACGGTTTAGACTAGGGTTAGGGTTTCTCAAACCAGGAAGCTGTGAGGTCCAGGCACACTGCAGCTGCAAAAGGCATCCCAAAGAGAGCGCAAAACTGCCACAACATGGCTGTCTCCACCGCTTTTTCCTTGGGACCTTCCCTAACCCTAGCTGTTTTACCTGCCTATGGAAAAGGTTTTTACTGAGCCTAGGGTTAGGGTTTCTAAAACCAGGAAGCCCTGAGCTCCAGGCACACGGCAGCTGCAAAAGGCATCCCAAAGAGGGCAAAAACAACCACAACATGGCTGTCTCCACCCCTTTTTCCTTGGGACCTTCCCTAACCCTAGGCTGATTTACCTGCCTAGGGTTAGGGTTAGGGTTGAGCCTAGGGTTAGGGTTTTTTAAACCAGGAAGCCCTGAGCTGCAGGCACACTGCAGCTGCAAAAGGCATCCCAAAGAGAGCGCAAAACTGCCACAACATGGCTGTCTCCACCCATTTTCCTTGGGACCTTCCCTAACCCTAGGCTGATTTACCTGCCTAGGGTTAGGGTTAGGGTTGAGCCTAGGGTTAGGGTTTTTTAAACCAGGAAGCCCTGAGCTCCAGGCACACTGCAGCTGCAAAAGGCATCCCAAAGAGAGCGCAAAACTGCCACGACATGGCTGTCTCCACCCCTTTTTCCTTGGGACCTTCCCTAACCCTAGGCTGATTTACCTGCCTAGGGTTAGGGTTACGGTTGAGCCTAGGGTTAGGGTTTCTCAAACCAGGAAGCCCTGAGCTCCAGGCACACTGCAGCTGCAAAAGGCATCCCAAAGAGAGCGCAAAACTGCCACAACATGGCTGTCTCCACCCCTTTTTCCTTGGGACCTTCCCTAACCCTAGCTGATTTACCTGCCTATGGAAAAGGTTATTACAGAGCCTTGGGTTAGGGTTTCTTAAACCAGGAAGCCCTGAGCTCCAGGCACACTGCAGCTGCAAAAGGCATCCCAAAGAGAGCGCAAAACTGCCACAACATGGCTGTCTCCACCCCTTTTTCCTTGGGACCTTCCCTAACCCTAGGCTGATTTACCTGCCTAGGGTTAGGGTTAGGGTTGAGCCTAGGGTTAGCGTTTCTCAAATCAGGAAGCCCTGAGGTCCAGGCACACTGCAGCTGCAAAAGGCATCCCAAAGAGAGCGCAAAACTGCCACAACATGGCTGTCTCCACCCATTTTTCCTTGGGACCTTCCCTAACCCTAGCTGTTTTACCTGCCTATGGAAAAGGTTTTTACAGAGCCTAGGGTTAGGGTTTCTTAAACCAGGAAGCCCTGAGCTCCAGGCACACTGCAGCTGGAAAAGGCATCCCAAAGAGAGCGCAAAACTGCCACAACATGGCTGTCTCCACCCCTTTTTCCTTGGGACCTTCCCTAACCCTAAGCTGATTTACCTGCCCAGGGTTAGGGTTAGGGTTGAGCCTAGGGTTAGGGTTTCTCAAACCAGGAAGCCCTGAGCTCCAGGCACACTGCAGCTGCAAAAGGCATCCCAAAGAGAGCGCAAAACTGCCACAACATGGCTGTCTCCACCCCTTTTTCCTTGGGACCTTCCCTAACCCTAGCTGATTTACCTGCCTATGGAAAAGGTTATTACAGAGCCTTGGGTTAGGGTTTCTTAAACCAGGAAGCCCTGAGCTCCAGGCACACTGCAGCTGCAAAAGGCATCCCAAAGAGAGCGCAAAACTGCCACAACATGGCTGTCTCCACTGCTTTTTCCTTGGGACCTTACTTAACCCCAGGTGATTTACTTGCCTATGGAAAAGGTTATTACTGAGCCTAGGGTTAGGGTTTCTTAAACCAGGAAGCCCTGAGCTCCAGGCACACTGCAGCTGCAAAAGGCATCCCAAAGAGAGCGCAAAACTGCCACAACATGGCTGTCTCCACCCCTTTTTCCTTGGGACCTTCCCTAACCCTAGGCTGATTTACCTGCCTAGGGTTAGGGTTAGGGTTGAGCCTAGGGTTAGCGTTTCTCAAACCAGGAAGCCCTGAGGTCCAGGCACACTGCAGCTGCAAAAGGCATCCCAAAGAGAGCGCAAAACTGCCACAACATGGCTGTCTCCACCCATTTTTCCTTGGGACCTTCCCTAACCCTAGCTGATTTACCTGCCTATGGAAAAGGTTATTACAGAGCCTAGGGTTAAGGTTTCTTAAACCAGGAAGCCCTGAGCTCCAGGCACACTGCGGCTGCAAAAGGCATCCCAAAGAGAGCGCAAAACTGCCACAACATGGCTGTCTCCACTGCTTTTTCCTTGGGACCTTACTTAACCCCAGGTGATTTACTTGCCTATGGAAAAGGTTATTACAGAGCCTAGGGTTAGGGTTTCTTAAACCAGGAAGCCCTGAGCTCCAGGCACACTGCAGCTGCAAAAGGCATCCCAAAGAGAGCGCAAAACTGCCACAACATGGCTGTCTCCACCCCTTTTCCTTGGGACCTTCCCTAACCCTAGGCTGATTTACCTGCCTAGGGTTAGGGTTAGGGTTGAGCCTAGGGTTAGTGTTTCTCAAACCAGGAAGCCCTGAGCTCCAGGCACACTGCAGCTGCAAAAGGCATCCCAAAGAGAGCGCAAAACTGCCACAACATGGCTGTCTCCACCCCTTTTTCCTTGGGACCTTCCCTAACCCTAGGCTGATTTACCTGCCCAGGGTTAGGGTTAGGGTTGAGCCTAGGGTTAGGGTTTTTTAAACCAGGAAGCCCTGAGCTCCAGGCACACTGCAGCTGCAAAAGGCATCCCAAAGAGAGCGCAAAACTGCCACAACATGGCTGTCTCCATCCCTTTTTCTTTGGGACCTTCCTTAACCCTAGGCTGATTTACCTGCCCAGGGTTAGGGTTACGGTTTAGACTAGGGTTAGGGTTTCTCAAACCAGGAAGCTGTGAGGTCCAGGCACACTGCAGCTGCAAAAGGCATCCCAAAGAGAGCGCAAAACTGCCACAACATGGCTGTCTCCACCGCTTTTTCCTTGGGACCTTCCCTAACCCTAGCTGTTTTACCTGCCTATGGAAAAGGTTTTTACAGAGCCTAGGGTTAGGGTTTCTAAAACCAGGAAGCCCTGAGCTCCAGGCACACTGCAGCTGCAAAAGGCATCCCAAAGAGAGCGCAAAACTGCCACAACATGGCTGTCTCCACTGACTTTTTCTTTGGGACCTTACTTAACCCTAGGTGATTTACTTGCCTATGGAAAAGGTTATTACAGAGCCTAGGGTTAGGGTTTCTCAAACCAGGAAGCCCTGAGCTCCAGGCACACTGCAGCTGCAAAAGGCAACCCAAAGAGAGCGCAAAACTGCCACAACATGGCTGTCTCCACCCATTTTCCTTGGGACCTTCCCTAACCCTAGGCTGATTTACCTGCCTGGGGTTAGGGTTAGGGTGGAGCCTAGGGTTAGGGTTTTTTAAACGAGGAAGCCCTGAGCTCCAGGCACACTGCAGCTGCAAAAGGCATCCCAAAGAGAGCGCAAAACTGCCACAACATGGCTGTCTCCACCCCTTTTTCCTTGGGACCTTCCCTAACCCTAGGCTGATTTACCTGCCTAGGGTTAGGGTTAGGGTTGAGCCTAGGGTTAGGGTTTCTCAAACCAGGAAGCCCTGAGCTCCAGGCACACTGCAGCTGCAAAAGGCATCCCAAAGAGAGCGCAAAACTGCCACAACATGGCTGTCTCCACCCCTTTTTCCTTGGGACCTTCCCTAACCCTAGGCTGATTTACCTGCCTAGGGTTAGGGTTACGGTTTAGACTAGGGTTAGGGTTTCTCAAACAAGGAAGCTGAGAGGTCCAGGCACACTGCAGCTGCAAAAGGCATCCCAAAGAGAGCGCAAAACTGCCACAACATGGCTGTCTCCACCGCTTTTTCCTTGGGACCTTCCCTAACCCTAGCTGTTTTACCTGCCTATGGAAAAGGTTTTTACTGAGCCTAGGGTTAGGGTTTCTTAAACCAGGAAGCCCTGAGCTCCAGGCACACTGCAGCTGCAAAAGGCATCCCAAAGAGAGCGCAAAACTGCCACAACATGGCTGTCTCCACCCCTTTTCCTTGGGACCTTCCCTAACCCTAGGCTGATTTACCTGCCTAGGGTTAGAGTTAGGGTTGAGCCTAGGGTTAGGGTTTTTTAAACCAGGAAGCCCTGAGCTCCAGGCACACTGCAGCTGCAAAAGGCATCCCAAAGACAGCGCAAAACTGCCACAACATGGCTGTCTCCACCCCTTTTTCCTTGGGACCTTCCCTAACCCTAGGCTGATTTACCTGCCTATGGAAAAGGTTTTTACTGAGCCTAGGGTTAGGGTTTCTAAAACCAGGAAGCCCTGAGCTCCAGGCACACTGCAGCTGCAAAAGGCATCCCAAAGAGAGCGCAAAACTGCCACAACATGGCTGTCTCCACCCATTTTCCTTGGGACCTTCCCTAACCCTAGGCTGATTTACCTGCCTGGGGTTAGGGTTAGGGTGGAGCCTAGGGTTAGGGTTTTTAAACGAGGAAGCCCTGAGGTCCAGGCACACTGCAGCTGCAAAAGGCATCCCAAAGAGAGCGCAAAACTGCCACAACATGGCTGTCTCCACCCCTTTTTCCTTGGGACCTTCCCTAACCCTAGGCTGATTTACCTGCCCAGGGTTAGGGTTACGGTTTAGACTAGGGTTAGGGTTTCTCAAACCAGGAAGCTGTGAGGTCCAGGCACACTGCAGCTGCAAAAGGCATCCCAAAGAGAGCGCAAAACTGCCACAACATGGCTGTCTCCACCGCTTTTTCCTTGGGACCTTCCCTAACCCTAGCTGTTTTACCTGCCTATGGAAAAGGTTTTTACTGAGCCTAGGGTTAGGGTTTCTCAAACCAGGAAGCCCTGAGGTCCAGGCACACTGCAGCTGCAAAAGGCATCCCAAAGAGAGCGCAAAACTGCCACAACATGGCTGTCTCCACCCCTTTTTCCTTGGGACCTTCCCTAACCCTAGCTGTTTTACCTGCCTATGGAAAAGGTTTTTACTGAGCCTAGGGTTAGGGTTTCTAAAACCAGGAAGCCCTGAGCTCCAGGCACACTGCAGCTGCAAAAGGCATCCCAAAGAGAGCGCAAAACTGCCACAACATGGCTGTCTCCACTGACTTTTTCTTTGGGACCTTACTTAGCCCTAGGTGATTTACTTGCCTATGGAAAAGGTTATTACAGAGCCTAGGGTTAGGGTTTCTTAAACCAGGAAGCCCTGAGCTCCAGGCACACTGCAGCTGCAAAAGGCATCCCAAAGAGGGCAAAAACAACCACAACATGGCTGTCTCCACCCCTTTTTCCTTGGGATCTTCCCTAACCCTAGGCTGATTTACCTGCCTAGGGTTAGGGTTAGGGTTGAGCCTAGGGTTAGGGTTTTTTAAACCAGGACGCTGCGAGGTCCAGGCACACTGCAGCTGCAAAAGGCATCCCAAAGAGAGCGCAAAACTGCCACAACATGGCTGTCTCCACCCCTTTTTCCTTGGGACCTTCCCTAACCCTAGGCTGATTTACCTGCCTAGGGTTAGGGTTAGGGTTGAGCCTAGGGTTAGGGTTTCTCAAACCAGGAAGCCCTGAGCTCCAGGCACACTGCAGCTGCAAAAGGCATCCCAAAGAGAGCGCAAAACTGCCACAACATGGCTGTCTCCACCCCTTTTTCCTTGGGATCTTCCCTAACCCTAGGCTGATTTACCGGCCTAGGGTTAGGGTTAGGGTTGAACCTAGGGTTAGGGTTTTTTAAACCAGGACGCTGTGAGGTCCAGGCACACTGCAGCTGCAAAAGGCATCCCAAAGAGAGCGCAAAACTGCCACAACATGGCTGTCTCCACCCCTTTTTCCTTGGGACCTTCCCTAACCCTAGCTGTTTTACCTGCCTATGGAAAAGGTTTTTACTGAGCCTAGGGTTAGGGTTTCTTAAACCAGGAAGCCCTGAGGTCCAGGCACACTGCAGCTGCAAAAGGCATCCCAAAGAGAGCGCAAAAACTGCCACAACATGGCTGTCTCCACCTCTTTTCCTTGGGACCTTCCCTAACCCTCGGCTGATTTACCTGCCTAGGGTTAGAGTTAGGGTTGAGCCTAGGGTTAGGGTTTTTTAAACCAGGAAGCCCTGAGCTCCAGGCACACTGCAGCTGCAAAAGGCATCCCAAAGACAGCGCAAAACTGCCACAACATGGCTGTCTCCACCCCTTTTTCCTTGGGACCTTCCCTAACCCTAGGCTGATTTACCTGCCTATGGAAAAGGTTTTTACTGAGCCTAGGGTTAGGGTTTCTAAAACCAGGAAGCCCTGAGCTCCAGGCACACTGCAGCTGCAAAAGGCATCCCAAAGAGAGCGCAAAACTGCCACAACATGGCTGTCTCCACCCATTTTCCTTGGGACCTTCCCTAACCCTAGGCTGATTTACCTGCCTGGGGTTAGGGTTAGGGTGGAGCCTAGGGTTAGGGTTTTTAAACGAGGAAGCCCTGAGGTCCAGGCACACTGCAGCTGCAAAAGGCATCCCAAAGAGAGCGCAAAACTGCCACAACATGGCTGTCTCCACCCCTTTTTCCTTGGGACCTTCCCTAACCCTAGGCTGATTTACCTGCCCAGGGTTAGGGTTACGGTTTAGACTAGGGTTAGGGTTTCTCAAACCAGGAAGCCCTGAGGTCCAGGCACACTGCAGCTGCAAAAGGCATCCAAAGAGAGCGCAAAACTGCCACAAACATGGCTGTCTCCACCGCTTTTTCCTTGGGACCTTCCCTAACCCTAGCTGTTTTACCTGCCTATGGAAAAGGTTTTTACTGAGCCTAGGGTTAGGGTTTCTAAAACCAGGAAGCCCTGAGCTCCAGGCACACTGCAGCTGCAAAAGGCATCCCAAAGAGAGCGCAAAACTGCCACAACATGGCTGTCTCCACCCCTTTTTCCTTGGGACCTTCCCTAACCCTAGCTGTTTTACCTGCCTATGGAAAAGGTTTTTACTGAGCCTAGGGTTAGGGTTTCTAAAACCAGGAAGCCCTGAGCTCCAGGCACACTGCAGCTGCAAAAGGCATCCCAAAGAGAGCGCAAAACTGCCACAACATGGCTGTCTCCACTGACTTTTTCTTTGGGACCTTACTTAACCCTAGGTGAGTAACTTGCCTATGGAAAAGGTTATTACAGAGCCTAGGGTTAGGGTTTCTTAAACCAGGAAGCCCTGAGCTCCAGGCACACTGCAGCTGCAAAAGGCATCCCAAAGAGGGCAAAAACAACCACAACATGGCTGTCTCCACCCCTTTTTCCTTGGGACCTTCCCTAACCCTAGGCTGATTTACCTGCCTAGGGTTAGGGTTAGGGTTGAGCCTAGGTTTAGGGTTTTTTAAACCAGGAAGCCCTGAGCTCCAGGCACACTGCAGCTGCAAAAGGCATCCCAAAGAGAGCGCAAAACTGCCACAACATGGCTGTCTCCACCCCTTTTTCCTTGGGACCTTCCCTAACCCTAGGCTGATTTACCTGCCTAGGGTTAGGGTTAGGGTTGAGCCTAGGGTTAGGGTTTCTCAAACCAGAAGCCCTGAGGTCCAGGCACACTGCAGCTGCAAAAGGCATCCCAAAGAGAGCGCAAAACTGCCACAACATGGCTGTCTCCACCGCTTTTTCCTTGGGACCTTCCCTAACCCTAGCTGTTTTACCTGCCTATGGAAAAGGTTTTTACTGATCCTAGGGTTAGGGTTTCTTAAACCAGGAAGGCCTGAGCTCCAGGCACACTGCAGCTGCAAAAGGCATCCCAAAGAGGGCGAAAACAACCACAACATGGCTGTCTCCACCCCTTTTTCCTTGGGACCTTCCCTAACCCTAGGCTGATTTACCTGCCTAGGGTTAGGGTAAGGGTTGAGCCTAGGGTTAGTGTTTCTCAAACCAGGAAGCCCTGAGCTCCAGGCACACTGCAGCTGCAAAAGGCATCCCAAAGAGAGCGCAAAACTGCCACAACATGGCTGTCTCCACCCATTTTCCTTGGGGACCTTCCCTAACCCTAGGCTGATTTACCTGCCTATAGTTAGGGTTAGGGTTGAGCCTAAGGTTAGGGTTTTTTAAACCAGGAAGCCCTGAGGTCCAGGCACACTGCAGCTGCAAAAGGCATCCCAAAGAGAGCGCAAAACTGCCACAACATGGCTGTCTCCACCCCTTTTTCCTTGGGACCTTCCCTAACCCTAGCTGATTTACCTGCCTATGGAAAAGGTTATTACTGAGCCTAGGGTTAGGGTTTCTTAAACCAGGAAGCCCTGAGCTCCAGGCACACTGCAGCTGCAAAAGGCATCCCAAAGAGAGCGCAAAACTGCCACAACATGGCTGTCTCCACCCATTTTCCTTGGGACCTTCCCTAACCCTAGGCTGATTTACCTGCCTGGGGTTAGGGTTAGCATGGAGCCTAGGGTTAGGGTTTTTTAAACGAGGAAGCCCTGAGGTCCAGGCACACTGCAGCTGCAAAAGGCATCCCAAAGAGAGCGCAAAACTGCCACAACATGGCTGTCTCCACCCCTTTTTCCTTGGGACCTTCCCTAACCCTAGGCTGATTTACCTGCCTAGGGTTAGGGTTAGGGTTGAGACTAGGGTTAGGGTTTCTCAAACCAGGAAGCTGTGAGGTCCAGGCACACTGCAGCTGCAAAAGGCATCCCAAAGAGAGCGCAAAACTGCCACAACATGGCTGTCTCCACCCCTTTTTCCTTGGGATCTTCCCTAACCCTAGGCTGATTTACCGGCCTAGGGTTAGGGGTTAGGGTTGAGCCTAGGGTTAGGGTTTTTTAAACCAGGACGCTGTGAGGTCCAGGCACACTGCAGCTGCAAAAGGCATCCCAAAGAGAGCGCAAAACTGCCACAACATGGCTGTCTCCACCCCTTTTTCCTTGGGACCTTCCCTAACCCTAGGCTGATTTACCTGCCTAAGGAAAAGGTTTTTACTGAGCCTAGGGATAGGGTTTCTAAAACCAGGAAGCCCTGAGCTCCAGGCACACTGCAGCTGCAAAAGGCATCCCAAAGAGAGCGCAAAACTGCCACAACATGGCTGTCTCCACTGACTTTTTCTTTGGGACCTTACTTAACCCTAGGTGTTTTACGTGCCTATGGAAAAGGTTATTACAGAGCCTAGGGTTAGGGTTTCTTAAACCAGGAAGCCCTGAGCTCCAGGCACACTGCAGCTGCAAAAGGCATCCCAAAGAGGGCAAAAACAACCACAACATGGCTGTCTCCACCCCTTTTTCCTTGGGACCTTCCCTAACCCTAGGCTGATTTACCTGCCTAGGGTTAGGGTTAGGGTTGAGCCTAGGGTTAGGGTTTTTTAAACGAGGAAGCCCTGAGCTCCAGGCACACTGACGCTGCAAAAGGCATCCCAAAGAGAGCGCAAAACTGCCACAACATGGCTGTCTCCACCCATTTTCCTTGGGACCTTCCCTAACCCTAGGCTGATTTACCTGCCTGGGGTTAGGGTTAGGGTTGAGCCTAGGGTTAGGGATTTTAAACGAGGAAGCCCTGAGGTCCAGGCACACTGCAGCTGCAAAAGGCATCCCAAAGAGAGCGCAAAACTGCCACAACATGGCTGTCTCCACCCCTTTTTCCTTGGGACCTTCCCTAACCCTAGGCTGATTTACCTGCCTATGGAAAAGGTTATTACTGAGCCTAGGGTTAGGGTTTCTTAAACCAGGAAGCCCTGAGCTCCAGGCACACTGCAACTGCAAAAGGCATCCCAAAGAGAGCGCAAAACTGCCACAACATGGCTGTCTCCACTGCTTTTTCCTTGGGACCTTACTTAACCCCAGGTGATTTACTTGCCTATGGAAAAGGTTATTACAGAGCCTAGGGTTAGGGTTTCTTAAACCAGGAAGCCCTGAGCTCCAGGCACACTGCAGCTGCAAAAGGCATCCCAAAGAGAGCGCAAAACTGCCACAACATGGCTGTCTCCACCCCTTTTTCCTTGGGACCTTCCCTAACCCTAGGCTGATTTACCTGCCTAGGGTTAGGGTTAGGGTTGAGACTAGGGTTAGGGTTTCTCAAACCAGGAAGCCCTGAGCTCCAGGCCCACTGCAGCTGCAAAAGGCATCCCAAAGAGAGCGCAAAACTGCCACAACATGGCTGTCTCCACCCCTTTTTCCTTGGGATCTTCCCTAACCCTAGGCTGATTTACCGGCCTAGGGTTAGGGTTAGGGTTGAGCCTAGGGTTAGGGTTTTTTAAACCAGGACGCTGTGAGGTCCAGGCACACTGCAGCTGCAAAAGGCATCCCAAAGAGAGCGCAAAACTGCCACAACATGGCTGTCTCCACCCCTTTTTCCTTGGGACCTTCCCTAACCCTAGGCTGATTTACCTGCCTAAGGAAAAGGTTTTTACTGAGCCTAGGGATAGGGTTTCTAAAACCAGGAAGCCCTGAGCTCCAGGCACACTGCAGCTGCAAAAGGCATCCCAAAGAGAGCGCAAAACTGCCACAACATGGCTGTCTCCACTGACTTTTTCTTTGGGACCTTACTTAACCCTAGGTGTTTTACGTGCCTATGGAAAAGGTTATTACAGAGCCTAGGGTTAGGGTTTCTTAAACCAGGAAGCCCTGAGCTCCAGGCACACTGCAGCTGCAAAAGGCATCCCAAAGAGGGCAAAAACAACCACAACATGGCTGTCTCCACCCCTTTTTCCTTGGGACCTTCCCTAACCCTAGGCTGATTTACCTGCCTAGGGTTAGGGTTAGGGTTGAGCCTAGGGTTAGGGTTTTTTAAACGAGGAAGCCCTGAGCTCCAGGCACACTGACGCTGCAAAAGGCATCCCAAAGAGAGCGCAAAACTGCCACAACATGGCTGTCTCCACCCATTTTCCTTGGGACCTTCCCTAACCCTAGGCTGATTTACCTGCCTGGGGTTAGGGTTAGGGTTGAGCCTAGGGTTAGGGTTTTTAAACGAGGAAGCCCTGAGGTCCAGGCACACTGCAGCTGCAAAAGGCATCCCAAAGAGAGCGCAAAACTGCCACAACATGGCTGTCTCCACCCCTTTTTCCTTGGGACCTTCCCTAACCCTAGGCTGATTTACCTGCCTATGGAAAAGGTTATTACTGAGCCTAGGGTTAGGGTTTCTTAAACCAGGAAGCCCTGAGCTCCAGGCACACTGCAACTGCAAAAGGCATCCCAAAGAGAGCGCAAAACTGCCACAACATGGCTGTCTCCACTGCTTTTTCCTTGGGACCTTACTTAACCCCAGGTGATTTACTTGCCTATGGAAAAGGTTATTACAGAGCCTAGGGTTAGGGTTTCTTAAACCAGGAAGCCCTGAGCTCCAGGCACACTGCAGCTGCAAAAGGCATCCCAAAGAGAGCGCAAAACTGCCACAACATGGCTGTCTCCACCCCTTTTTCCTTGGGACCTTCCCTAACCCTAGGCTGATTTACCGGCCTAGGGTTAGGGTTAGGGTTGAGACTAGGGTTAGGGTTTTTTAAACGAGGAAGCTGTGAGGTCCAGGCACACTGCAGCTGCAAAAGGCATCCCAAAGAGAGCGCAAAACTGCCACAACATGGCTGTCTCCACCCCTTTTTCCTTGGGACCTTCCCTAACCCTAGCTGTTTTACCTGCCTATAGAAAAGGTTTTTACTGATCCTAGGGTTAGGGTTTCTTAAACCAGGAAGCCCTGAGCTCCAGGCACACTGCAGCTGCAAAAGGCATCCCAAAGAGGGCGAAAACAACCACAACATGGCTGTCTCCACCCCTTTTTCCTTGGGACCTTCCCTAACCCTAGGCTGATTTACCTGCCTAGGGTTAGGGTAAGGGTTGAGCCTAGGGTTAGTGTTTCTCAAACCAGGAAGCCCTGAGCTCCAGGCACACTGCAGCTGCAAAAGGCATCCCAAAGAGAGCGCAAAACTGCCACAACATGGCTGTCTCCACCCATTTTCCTTGGGACCTTCCCTAACCCTAGGCTGATTTACCTGCCTATAGTTAGGGTTAGGGTTGAGCCTAAGGTTAGGGTTTTTTAAACCAGGAAGCCCTGAGGTCCAGGCACACTGCAGCTGCAAAAGGCATCCCAAAGAGAGCGCAAAACTGCCACAACATGGCTGTCTCCACCCCTTTTTCCTTGGGACCTTCCCTAACCCTAGGCTGATTTACCTGCCTAGGGTTAGGGTTAGGGTTGAGCCTAGGGTTAGGGTTTCTTAAACCAGGAAGCCCTGAGGTCCAGGCACACTGCAGCTGCAAAAGGCATCCCAAAGAGAGCGCAAAACTGCCACAACATGGCTGTCTCCACCCCTTTTTCCTTGGGATCTTCCCTAACCCTAGGCTGATTTACCGGCCTAGGGTTAGGGTTAGGGTTGAGCCTAGGGTTAGGGTTTTTTAAACCAGGACGCTGTGAGGTCCAGGCACACTGCAGCTGCAAAAGGCATCCCAAAGAGAGCGCAAAACTGCCACAACATGGCTGTCTCCACCCCTTTTTCCTTGGGACCTTCCCTAACCCTAGGCTGATTTACCTGCCTATGGAAAAGGTTAATACTGAGCCTAGGGTTAGGGTTTCTTAAACCAGGAAGCCCTGAGCTCCAGGCACACTGCAGCTGCAAAAGGCATCCCAAAGAGGGCGAAAACAACCACAACATGGCTGTCTCCACCCCTTTTTCCTTGGGACCTTCTCTAACCCTAGGCTGATTTACATGCCTAGGGTTAGGGTAAGGGTTGGGCCTAGGGTTAGTGTTTCTCAAACCAGGAAGCCCTGAGCTCCAGGCACACTGCAGCTGCAAAAGGCATCCCAAAGAGAGCGCAAAACTGCCACAACATGGCTGTCTCCACCCATTTTCCTTGGGACCTTCCCTAACCCTAGGCTGATTTACCTGCCTATAGTTAGTGTTAGGGTTGAGCCTAAGGTTAGGGTTTCTTAAACCAGGAAGTCCTGAGGTCCAGGCACACTGCAGCTGCAAAAGGCATCCCAAAGAGAGCGCAAAACTGCCACAACATGGCTGTCTCCACCCCTTTTTCCTTGGGACCTTCCCTAACCCTAGGCTGATTTACCTGCCTAGGGTTAGGGTTAGGGTTGAGCCTAGGGTTAGGGTTTCTCAAACCAGGAAGCCCTGAGCTCCAGGCACACTGCAGCTGCAAAAGGCATCCCAAAGAGAGCGCAAAACTGCCACAACATGGCTGTCTCCACCCCTTTTTCCTTGGGACCTCCCCTAACCCTAGCTGATTTACCTGCCTATGGAAAAGGTTATTACTGAGCCTAGGGTTAGGGTTTCTTAAACCAGGAAGCCCTGAGCTCCAGGCACACTGCAGCTGCAAAAGGCATCCCAAAGAGAGCGCAAAACTGCCACAACATGGCTGTCTCCATCCCTTTTTCTTTGGGACCTTCCTTAACCCTAGGCTGATTTACCTGCCCAGGGTTAGGGTTACTGTTTAGACTAGGGTTAGGGTTTCTCAAACCAGGAAGCTGTGAGGTCCAGGCACACTGCAGCTGCAAAAGGCATCCCAAAGAGAGCGCAAAACTGCCACAACATGGCTGTCTCCACCGCTTTTTTCCTTGGGACCTTCCCTAACCCTAGCTGTTTTACCTGCCTATGGAAAAGGTTATTACTGAGCCTAGGGTTAGGGTTTCTTAAACCAGGAAGCCCTGAGCTCCAGGCACACTGCAGCTGCAAAAGGCATCCCAAAGAGGGCGAAAACAACCACAACATGGCTGTCTCCACCCCTTTTTCCTTGGGACCTTCCCTAACCCTAGCCTGATTTACCTGCCTAGGGTTAGGGTTAGGGTTGAGCCTAGGGTTAGTGTTTCTCAAACCAGGAAGCCCTGAGCTCCAGGCACACTGCAGCTGCAAAAGGCATCCCAAAGAGAGCGCAAAACTGCCACAACATGGCTGTCTCCACCCATTTTCCTTGGGACCTTCCCTAACCCTAGGCTGATTTACCTGCCTATAGTTAGGGTTAGGGTTGAGCCTAAGGTTAGGGTTTTTTAAACCAGGAAGCCCTGAGGTCCAGGCA